>JAMKCH010043165.1:0-31863 GCA_023653785.1 Ophioderma brevispina
TATGTGGAACACACAGGTATGTGTGCAAAGGCTCCTGCATGTGATGTGGACTGAAAATAATGACATGTTCTGAAATGATACATATTGTGGTAAGTTTAAAATGAGGGTGAAGTCTGCATTTTACCTCATCATCCATAAAAGTGACATGTCTTAATGACATATACTAAATAAAATACTGTTTGTAATCATGTAACTGTGTTGTCCCACTTTTTCAAAAACACACTTCAGTCAGTGGTTAAAGATCACTTTCACCTCAAATGCTACAAGAGTGACCATAATTGTAGGAATGCTTTAGACTTCCACCTTGGTGGGGATGAATTTATTGTTAATATTAGAGTAAAATCTCTAAAAAATAATATAGTTAGGCCAGATTCTAAATTAACAAATTAACAGGAATTGGTGTATTATTTTAAAATCATCAACTGCTTGGAAATCAAATCAAATTAAAGTTGTTATTGTTTTTTGTGGACTGCCAGCACAGCTGGCAGGACCACTTAGTAATCCATTGTGCATGTGTGTGTACGTGTGTGTATGTATGTGTTTGTCACTAAAATGTTAATTTTTTTAAAAAATTGACCTCAAAAAGTTGAAGTTCAATTGGAACCAAACTAGTGTCATAGGTGCACCATGGCATGTTGATGAGGTCGAAGGTCACGTGCCATGGTCAAAGTCATGTGAGGTCAAGTTTAAAAATTGGCTAAAAATGTAAAATTGACCTCCATTGAGTCATAGGTGCAACGTGGGATCCCTCGTTTGTTGATGAGGTCAAAGGTCATTTGCCAAGGTCAAAGGTCATGGGAGGTCAAGTTGTAAGATAGGCTGGTTGGCCCACAGCTTATATTCTTTGAATATAGCGAACGTGAAAGCCGAGAACTGCAAAATTCTAGTTAGTAATGAGGTTGGGATCTAAATTTACCAAAATTCTGATCATGTGAAATCTACAATTCAACATTTCTGATCGCATTAGAAACTTTTTAAGTAAACTGTAGGTGGCATTTTACAAGAGGGCTTGATGATGAGAAAATTGACTAGCAGTGACTTTAGCAATTTAAAATTCAGTGTGCTTGATTGCATTCCCAAATATTAGGGGGTAAAACCATTAGTGTAAAGTCAAAGTGGTAGAGAATGCTTAAAATAAGTGGTTATTAGATTGTGCAAGGTGTAGAGGTTCTGGGGCTGCATTTGGGAGCGAGTGTTGGATTTAATTTGATTAAGTTTGAGGATTAGATGAATTAAAGCTATAAATCATGATAACAGATTATGTTCAGTGTTGAATATGGTAATTTTTGAAGGGGTGGATTGGCATTTTAAGGAAATGGAGGAGGAAGAGGAAGAAAAAGAGGAAGAAAGAAGAGGAAGAAGAGGAGGAGGTAGAAGTGGTAGTAGAGGAGGTGAAAACATACATGCATGCCTGCATGCACACACATTCACTCACTCAACACATTCTCTCACACACACTCTCACAAAACACTCTCACAAAGCACACACACGCTCAAAATAGCAAAATAAAATCAGTGTGCAGGACAAATGTAGAAACGTGGGAATTTTTACTGTAAAGATGGCCACTTCTGTGCCTTCCGTTTGCTCACTGTCAGGCATCGCAATTTGGCCCCTTTGCTGCGTAATTTCTTTCCAAATACAAGCTGCATAGATTTTTTTGGTGACAAATCCCTGATATTAAACAGTGAAACAAAACAATCAACACTCCAGAGTTTTGAAACTCCGCAGTTCAGCTTCATGTGGACATGACTAAAGTCAATGTTTGTGCAAATTTATCATATGTGATTTATTTTTAGAGGCCTTTTCCATATATTCTGATGACTAATTCCAAAGAAAAACTTGTAATTGGCTTGGACTGCAATGTAATATATTTGTTAATAATATCCTGATTATCAAAAACCTAATTTTAGACCCAAACTCTTGTCCCAGCCCCCTAAAGCTAAGGTAATGTAGGAATCTAGATTGTTGCAGTGGTATTAAGACATTGACATTTAGAAGAAGCTGGTTAACACAGTTAGTCACTAGAACATGAATATCACACAAGGCAAGTTCTTATTTCTATTGTAACTGATAGACACTACCACCCTAGGCTTTGCTGCAACTTTGACACACTTGGCGTGTACACAGAAATTCACCCCAGAGGTGATGTGAGCTTGTTGAGTTCACTAACCAGGCCTTAACTGGGGGTTGTCTGTGACAAGGCTGATTCAGACTATTCAGTTCAATTGAAGAGATGTTGTGTACGCATGGGTAACCAAAAATAGATTTTGCAATCAGAGTTAGTTTTACCGTAAGTGCTATTGCTGAATTATTTTGTGATCCGTAATTGTGCTCTACGTCAGGTCAATTTGGTTGTCGAATAGCCTTGTGTCAGTATTTCGTACCCTACATGGCATGGGATCCAGGGGGCCAATTAAGTCCTCTGGTGGGGTCCAGGGGCTTAGCCCTTGGTATGGCGTCCTGGGGGTGAAGCCCCCAGAAAAATGTGTTTTCAGGTAAATTTGACTTTATTTTGACCTATACTGGTGCAATCTGAAGCCTTTTTTGGTTAAGTTTCTTTTTAGAGTGTGGCAGTAATCGATGTTCAATTTGGTGGTGTGAAATCTGAAAACTTAATGTAAATCTGTAACTTCTATTAACCCTAAATCTGTTCCTAACCTCTTGGGAGGGCCCGAGTAAAGGAATGATAGCTAATGATGGAAGGAGGGAAGAAGAAAAGATGTGAATTCTGGTCAGTCTCGAACCAGGGTTCCATGACTGGGGATACCACGCTATGATGTGTAGCTGGCCTGGCCAGCGATTTCGTGCCCATATGTGTCTTCGTTTGATGATGTCATCCCTACATCCAGGACTTAGGCATTTTTCTCACTCAGTGTTGTGGGATTTTGTGAGATTCAGTGGTCTTAGGGTTAAAAAAAGAATACTTGAGATGTCTGCAAATTTGCATAGGTTGTAGATATACACAACCAATTTCTTCATGGGAGTACCTTTGAAGTACCTGTTAAGTAGCCACGGAGTACCCACCCGCATGGGTACCACATCGCCGGCCGCAAAAGTGGGGGGTAACCATCCACCTAGGTACACATGCAGTAGCTTAACCACTAGTCACACCATGCGGGAGTACCTGCATGGGTACTCCCATGCAAATGAGCTTTGAGCTTTGTGTGATTATTTTAGTAATTTTATCCATTATTTAACATTTTGGTCACATAGGTTATATGTTTTTACACAAAATGTCATATACAGGGGTTTTTGGTGATGCTCAACTCAAAAATAGATGTCACTAAGCTTGAAAATGATCAGAAAGTCGTAAACAACAATGGAATGTTTGGCGCCATCTATGGTCCAAAGTGCTGCCTACTAGGCAGCCGGTAGGGGAGTACCTGTAAAGGTACTCCCGTGGAGTAGCTGCAGAGGTACTCCACTACTGGTGGCTTACATAGGTACCTGTCAGTCACCTAGCAGGCAACTGCAGAGTACACTATAGGATGGGTACTGCTAAGTAAACACAGCTGCTATCCATCCAGTGGTTTGTGTACTTCGCAAGTACTTAGTTGTAGGTACTGCATCAATAATGCATCAAGGGGTACCGTTAGAGTAGAGCTAAGAGTACCCATGGAGTAGCATAAGCTCTGGGTTACAACACCGTGAGTAGGAAATCTTGCTGTGTAGCTAGTGCATATATCCTTTATCAATTCTCATAGGTGCAATGCAGAGGGTGTTTTGAATCAATCCCATGATGCACAGCAATGTGCCTATACCGTACTGTACTAAATACATGTCAGTACTTACGGATAAAAAGTGTTCCAAAAGTTTAAGAACCACAAGACATTTCATAATCATGCAAAGTACTAACGCTTTGTGAGCTAAAATGAGTGTTAAAGTTAGGGTTTTTATGTGTTAACTTGTTAAAGGGGCATTTCGTGATCCACAGCCTCGTCCCCCCCGACTACCTAAAAAATGTTGAGATTTTTATATCATCTGAACCGTTAGCCATAGTAATCCACGTGTGCCCAATCTTACGTGCAAATTTGGTCGCATCTGTAAGAAATTCGCAATTTTGTATTTTCTGTCTGTAAACAGACAGAAATTACAGCACAGTAGCCTATGGGCCGTGGGAAACAAGCAATTGTTCATAACACAAAACCGCAAGATCGGGATCAGCTCAAATTTTGAGAATAAGCTTTTCTCAGGGATACCTAGTGAACAATGAATAAAACAGAAGATGCTGAAATCACGAAATGGACCTTTAAGAATAAGATTTTTATATTGACCCCATTGAGGTGAAATTTCCCAAAACTGGTGCATTGTGGGATTAACTCAAAACACCCTCTGGTTGCAATGTATCTGGTTGTCTGTAATGTTTTTCCTTCAGGAAAACAGATTCTGAAGGGCGCCTAGAAATCATACAAGTAGACTTATGTGTCCCCATTTACTATAAAATCTCTGATGTTATATTTTTTAATGGAATTGATCAGAAAAAAAGTATTAAAGTAAACCATGAATAGGGATCCAGTTACTGAAAAATAAAAATATGGCGTGATTGGTCAACGCGTTTTATTGGTGTTTTATTTTATATACAATGAGTTGTTGAATTTGATCACTATCAAGTTAATCCGTACCTATATATTTTAGGCACATAGCACACTGAGCCCAAAGAATTGATTTGCAGGTAATTAGCTAGACCAATAGTCAGATCTTAATTTTTATGACAATGATTCATCCTTTTTGCAGAAAAAACATGACTCCCTGTTGAAAAAAACTGGTCATTTTGGGTGCAGAATTGATAAAATTGTCTGGGGCAGATATTACTCCAGAAGCATACGGTTATAGTTGAACACAGAATGAGATATCAATACCAATCTTAAAATCTTGACTGGATTATAAAAAACAGTAAGAGGTGAAAACCGGCCAAAAAGATCAGAAAACGGACCACCTCCTAAAATGGAAAGAACTTTTTAAGCTACAGATGAATTAATGCCGCCACCCACAGCCATGTTTATGAACAAAATGCGACTCCTCCACAATATGCACTAGGCGCATTATGTTATAGCAACACATAACACAGATGCTAGTTTCAGCAGTAATGCTTCAGGATAGGGATGTCCATTGCAACCTACCATATCAAATATGTGAAAGAAACTCCATACCGCGATATTATCGCGGTCCGGCAATATTTTTAAGCATTTTCGATCAGCATAAATTTAAGTCATACGGTGCAACATTTCATACACTTGGAAGTCCAAGAATCAATAACCCCCCAGCTGCACTCTTTAGGTAGCCTGTGCCTGTGCGACAAAGGCATCTCAAAAATAACAAAATACACTGTAAAAACCCGCAAAAACAAGTTGTATGGGAAATGCAAATATGGAAACTAAACATCGTAAAAATATTACAGTTGACATATTGTGAACCGTACTCCAGAGGCATAGCCTACAGGAGAATGCAAAAGTGAGATCTTGTCCGCAGATTTTGCTCTAGAAACATTTCATATTTATGGTCAAGATGATCATTTATTATGTATTTGGCAATCAGAAAATGTGTGCTCTCCAGGGCCGTATGCAGGGATTTATTTGGGGGTGTGCGGGGACTTCGAAAAAAAGTGGACCCTTCTTTGGTTAAAAGCGGACTAGCCATTAAAATGGCAGTCTTGGACTTTTGAACATCTCATCACCAAAAAGTGTGGACATCATGTAAAGTTTGGGCACCTTGTTCCTGCAAAAATTCAGCAAACAGTGGACCTTTTTTCCACTTTTTGTGGAAGGGGGGGGGGTTCGACCTGGTGTCTATAATTTTGCAAGTTTTAATAGGTGTGGGAAATTTTACCTCAAATCTTGCACGGGATGGTGCAGATTTAAAAGGAACAGTTTATTCCTTACAAGATGAAAATGAGACAATTAAGCTGAATTGAGATAAAACTCCACCTACTTTAAATTATAACTAACTGTTATTCTTATCTACCTGTGGTTGATTCCCGGTGGCAAAACACATAATTGCCATAATTAAGGCAATCCTATGAATTAATAGACAAGAGTGAGGCAATATAGGATGTCTGATCTATCATGCTGTATGTTGTGTCGAGATGGAGCTGCACGGGCCTCGGATAATACTGTTGGACTGGTTCACGCTAGTACGGCTATATGGTTCATAGCACTCATCGTTGATGAATGAAAGGATTGACTATGGCAGTGAATGGAAAATTTAGATATTGTATTCATTAGTTTGATACCTAAATAATAACTTATTTTTAGAGTAGACACATGAACTAGACAAACTAGAACAAACTATAGATTTTGGGATCACTTTTTTAAAAATGAATCAGTTCATACAGTAAAATAGCTCCAAAATCAAAATGTGTGCAGCCTACTGGAACTTTTTTTGGGGGCTAATTAAAAAGATGGAAATGTTTTCTGTCATGTATCAGGGGCGGATCCAGGATTTCTCAATAGTCAGTCAGTTCAAAATTCTGGAGGGGGGGTGGACATTACTTGCATTATTCTACATGTAAACGGCGCCCGAAGTCCCGAATCATCATTCTTTGAGATCTACACAGTGCCCTGTGCGTAAATAAATGCACCATGTGTGGCGCGGGCGCTCTTTGCTCTGCAAAAAATAGGGGGCGTCCGCCAAAGGCGCCCCCCTCTAAATCTGCCCATGAATGACAGAAAACACAAAAACTTGCTTCTCTATAGGGCCAATTGGGACATGTAAGTTCAAAGTTAGTTTTTAGAACACTTTTTTCTTTTCTACTTCTTTGTCCCATAAACCTTCTAAACATTTGTGGTAGGTGTTCTACGACCAATCACTTGCAAATTGAAAGAAACCTGTATTCTCAGAAAATCTCCTCATGTCCCTTTCAGTTAGGGCCGTACGCAGGATTTATTTTTTTGGGGGGTGCGGGACTTTGAAAAAGTGGACCTTTTTTGATAAAAGTGGACCTAACCCCCGTAAAATGGTCCTTTTTTGGACTTTTTGAACATTTTATCACCAAAAAGTGGACTTTCTTATCAAACATTTTCTCAATTTTGGACCTTTTTATCAAAAAATTCATCATAAAATGGGCCTTATGCCCTTTTGTCGAATTTGGGGGGTGCGACCGCCTTACCCCCACCCCCCACCCCCCTTTATAAAGTACCCAATGCTTATGATTTTGATACCAGTGGATAGCTATGGTCCTCCTTTTTCCATTGATACCAAAATAAGTACCAACATTTCTAATATGGTGTCCACATTGCCGTCACAAAGTCTGTGAGCCAGCAAAATTGGCATTTTCCACAAAAAATAGGCAAAAAATCCAATTTTGCGCTAAAAAGCTAGGAATATCGGATTTTCATGTGATTTTCAGCTCAAAATGATGGCAATTGACTAGTTTTACATAAACATTGAGTTTTAGAGCCATACTGTGCATATTATTTTCAAAAATGTACTATAAAATATCCTTGGGTGGCAACCACCCCATTTACCCTTCAACTTTGACATTTTTTTCACTAAAATGACCAGAAAGAATGAGAGAATGATTACCCAGAAGCATTTTACGAAAGCTTTTGCCATTTTAGCGCACCGGAGCAAAGTTCACCCCTTGGTAAGACGATGGTTAAAACAATATCTTTCATAATCATAAGATGCACTAATTAATAGTTGTGTAAGGAAGGCTCCCTCCAAAAACTAGTGTAGTGTTATGATAGTAGCTGATAGTGAAATAAATTATTCAGGCCATGAAAAACAACTTAGTCCAAAAACATTACCTTCATTCTGTAAATCAGGTTGTTGCATTACCTGGATGTTATGTATGTGTGAGTGACAGGTAATATGTATTTAACAGTTTTAGAAATAGTGTGTGAATACATTGTTCAAGAAGTAAATAATTTTGAAAAATTGCTGATGGGGTACTTTTTTTATTATTCATTTTCTAGAGGTTGCCTCTCATGCTGTAGGAATCCTTAGCCTAGAGATCAAAGTGAAAAGCACAACATCTTTGCTATTGCAGTTCCGAATGCAGCCACAATGGATGTGAATTTGATAACGACGCTTATAAAACAATACTTTGGCACAGCATTAGCATCATGCTAGTCCATACTGTGATTATTATTGACCACTGAATGTGTTCAGGTATTAGCCTATGCTGACGAACCCATGTGGTTGCCTTTATCAAAGGTGAATTTTGTGATTCCAGCACCTCCTGTTTTATTCATGGTTCACTATACTCTGTGCACCTAGAAGAACAAAGTAATCAATAAACTCCCACAGAAGTCTCACATATCAAGACTTATATGACTAGTATTTTGTGTATCAGTGTAAGAGATTGTTTTGTTCGTACATCATGCGCTCATTGCATTGTGTCTTAAATCGTGCACGATTTAGACTACGCCTAAGAGTGTATAAGCCTGTTTTGTAGTAAGGCGCAATAATGCTGCGTAGCGCAGCAATGAATTTACTTTGTACTTTGAAGCAGCGCCGGCGGAAGCAAATTGAAGTGGTGCGGCAGGCTAATGAGTGTCCGTGTATGGAATCACAAGTGTATCACCTTCTTCTTATCCCTAGATAAGGAAGCTTTATCTCCAAATAACACTCCGTTAACTGGAGATAACGATTTGTTAACTGGAGATAACAAAGCTGAACCCTAAATAACGCGTCTTATCCGGGGTTAACAAAGCTGAACCCCAAATAACGGTCCTTATCTTTAGTTAAGAAAGCTGAACCCTAAATAAAGGTCCTTATCTTGGGTTAACAAAGCTGAACCCCAAATAACGGTCCTTATCTCCAGATAACAAAGCTGAACCCCAAATAATGGTCCTTATCTGGGGTTAACAAAGCTTATCTCTAGATAAGAAACCTTATTCTAGGGATTATTGTAAAGCCCCTTATCTCCAAATAACGCTCAGTTAACTCAAGATAACAAAGCTGAACCCCAAGTAACGATCCTTATCTGGAGTTAGCAAAGCTGACATAGTGCAGTTAGTGTCCACTGTAAACGGGCCTCGACCTTTTGCCCACCCAACCAAATCATTGCGACATGAATCCATTCATAAGTTTGATCGTATGTAAATGATTCCCACTTCACAGGACACCATCCAATCACTGATCAATGACATGCTATGGATGAGCGATTAACCACACACTGTGTGCATGAACATTGGCAAGTAGGCCTGTTTTTACACATGTTGGAAGCCTTGTTAGAAATGGTCCTTTCGGATCTTTTTCAGCACCGTATGTCAACCAAATTACATCACCATGTAGAGAATAAGATTATTTGCTGTTCAGTTACTGGCATTTGATGTTGACAGTTAAGGAAGTGTCTCCAGTTAATGGGGTGTTATTTTAAGATAAGGCTTCCTTATCTAGGGATATAAAGGAAAAGTGATACACTTGTGCTTCCATATCCGTGTAAGCATAGTAGCTATACAGAGCGTACGGTATAACGGCGTGCAGTTCTGGCTTGTATGAGATTTTGCCCTACAATTATGCTCCAGGACCATAATGGTTCCCCCTCCTGCGCGAAGTGCGAAACCCTTGTAATGTTCCCTTCCCAAAATACATTTTCCCACTGATGCAAATTTGATAGAAACAATATGAAATAATGTTTATAAGTATGATCAATGGGTTTAAAAAGTAAAACATAGTTGATGGGGTAAGTTTTGTTTGAAGTAAGCATATAAAGTGTTCAAGTAGAGTTTCTATATCAAGCTGCCCGGGAGGGGTTGTCCCCCTCCCGCGCGAAGCGCGGAACCCTTGCAATATCCGCTTTCCAAACACATTTCCCATGCAAATTTAATAGAAACAACTTGAAATTTGTAAGTGGTTCACTTGAGTAGGCCTACAGTTCACGCAATGGTATTGATTATTTTTAACCACGATTGTCCCATAGACTTACGTGTGTGCAAAGTGGTTTTTGAATATTTTTCTCTACACAGCCGCCATTTTGTTATTTGAGCTCTGTTTTTAACGTCATTTTCACCAGGTTCTAACAAAATATTGTAGGTAATAAATATCTTCAAACGAATTTGATATGTCCACCCACTTTTGAGAAATTTTAACACAAAAAAGTGTAAACCTTTTTTGGACCACTCTGTAGGTATGGTCAATGTTTTAAAAAGTAAATATATAGTTGATGTTTTTAAGTTTTGTTTGAACTAAGCATAAAGTGTTCATTTAAAGTTCGAATATAATTCTGTCTGGGGTGGGTGTGGGAGGGGGTGTCCACTTCCCGCGCAAAGCGCGGAACGCCGGAACCCTTGCGATGTTCGCTTTCCAAACACATTTTCCTATGCAAATTTGATAAAAACAATTTGAAATAATGCTTATAGGTATGATCAAAAGTAAAATATAGTTGATGGGTTAACATTTGTTATATGTAAAGTGTCAATGGATAGTACGCATATGTATATCGAGCTGCCGGGGTGAGTGCGGGCAAAGTGCAGAACGCAATGTTCACTTTCCAAAACATTTTTTCATGCAAATTTGGTGGTAAAAAACAAATTGTTTTAGTTTTTGCCTGATTTCAATGGCTGCAATGCAGCCATGTGCCGCGTAAGCTATGCGGGTGTGGGTGCATGCAAAATTTACGAGTATTTAGTTTTCAAGGCATATTTTCTACTTAATAATTGATAGAACCAATTTAAAATTGCAAGTTAATTATAAAAATAGTAATATAGGCCTAGGCCTACTTTGAGTAACGGTCTGAAAAGATAAACTTAACTGGTGTAAGGCTAAGCACTTCAAAAGTTGATCCACAGGCCGTTTCATGCATGCGTAGAGGTAGTACAAGATTGGTTGCAACGTTCAATGACGAATTTGTCGTCATTTCTCAAATCTGTAGAAGCCCTATACACTTAAATTAGGTCTGTAATTACTTTTAAAACCGCGCGTAGCGCAGAACAATTTTGCAAATTTTATGGAGTACTTTCCAATGTAACTAACAGGGCATTTTTTCGGTGTTTCCACGGTGCAAGTTTTTTAAACCTCTTATAAGGTGTGGGTAAAGTTTTTTTGACTGGAAAGTGGGGAGAGTTTGTTTGTATTTTGTTTTGCTCGTATGGTGGACGAATTTCCAACCGCCTCCCCCCTCTTGAAGTCTAATGGTGCGTCCCTAAGGGCCCGGGAAAAATTGTGTTTTTTCGATGGGCTCTCGTGGTAATGTTCATGGAGAGTTCATATATCAAGCGGCGCGAGGGGTGTGGTAGTGGTGTCACCCTCCCGCACGAAGCGCGAAACTCTTGCAAAACGCATTTTTCTCATGCAAATTTGATCGAAACAATTTGAAATTTGTAAGTGGTTCACGTTATATTTGGTGTAATCAAAGTAAAAATTAAAGTATAGTTGATTTCTTTTTGTATTAATCATGTTACATCATGTAACATGTTCATGGAGAGTTCCTATATCAAGCGACACGAGGTGTGAGTGCGGGAGGCTCGAAACCTTTGCAATGTTCGCTTTCCACAACACATTTTCTTTGTACTTTGAAGCAGCGCCGGCGGAAGCAAATTGAAAGTGGTGCGGCAGGCTAATGAGTGTCCGTGTATGGAATCACAAGTGTATCACCTTCTTCTTATCCCTAGATAAGGAAGCTTTATCTCCAAATAACACTCCGTTAACTGGAGATAACGATTTGTTAACTGGAGATAACAAAGCTGAACCCTAAATAACGCGTCTTATCCGGGGTTAACAAAGCTGAACCCCAAATAACGGTCCTTATCTTTAGTTAAGAAAGCTGAACCCTAAATAAAGGTCCTTATCTTGGGTTAACAAAGCTGAACCCCAAATAACGGTCCTTATCTCCAGATAACAAAGCTGAACCCCAAATAATGGTCCTTATCTGGGGTTAACAAAGCTTATCTCTAGATAAGAAACCTTATCTAGGGATAAGGCCCCTTATCTCCAAATAACGCTCGGTTAACTCAAGATAACAAAGCTGAACCCCAAGTAACGATCCTTATCTGGAGTTAGCAAAGCTGACATAGTGCAGTTAGTGTCCACTGTAAACGGGCCTCGACCTTTTGCCCACCCAACCAAATCATTGCGACATGAATCCATTCATAAGTTTGATCGTATGTAAATGATTCCCACTTCACAGGACACCATCCAATCACTGATCAATGACATGCTATGGATGAGCGATTAACCACACACTGTGTGCATGAACATTGGCAAGTAGGCCTGTTTTTACACATGTTGGAAGCCTTGTTAGAAATGGTCCTTTCGGATCTTTTTCAGCACCGTATGTCAACCAAATTACATCACCATGTAGAGAATAAGATTATTTGCTGTTCAGTTACTGGCATTTGATGTTGACAGTTAAGGAAGTGTCTCCAGTTAATGGGGTGTTATTTTAAGATAAGGCTTCCTTATCTAGGGATATAAAGGAAAAGTGATACACTTGTGCTTCCATATCCGTGTAAGCATAGTAGCTATACAGAGCGTACGGTATAACGGCGTGCAGTTCTGGCTTGTATGAGATTTTGCCCTACAATTATGCTCCAGGACCATAATGGTTCCCCCTCCTGCGCGAAGTGCGAAACCCTTGTAATGTTCCCTTCCCAAAATACATTTTCCCACTGATGCAAATTTGATAGAAACAATATGAAATAATGTTTATAAGTATGATCAATGGGTTTAAAAAGTAAAACATAGTTGATGGGGTAAGTTTTGTTTGAAGTAAGCATATAAAGTGTTCAAGTAGAGTTTCTATATCAAGCTGCCCGGGAGGGGTTGTCCCCCTCCCGCGCGAAGCGCGGAACCCTTGCAATATCCGCTTTCCAAAACACATTTCCCATGCAAATTTAATAGAAACAACTTGAAATTTGTAAGTGGTTCACTTGAGTAGGCCTACAGTTCACGCAATGGTATTGATTATTTTTAACCACGATTGTCCCATAGACTTACGTGTGTGCAAAGTGGTTTTTGAATATTTTTCTCTACACAGCCGCCATTTTGTTATTTGAGCTCTGTTTTTAACGTCATTTTCACCAGGTTCTAACAAAATATTGTAGGTAATAAATATCTTCAAACGAATTTGATATGTCCACCCACTTTTGAGAAATTTTAACACAAAAAAGTGTAAACCTTTTTTGGACCACTCTGTAGGTATGGTCAATGTTTTAAAAAGTAAAATATATAGTTGATGTTTTTAAGTTTTGTTTGAACTAAGCATAAAGTGTTCATTTAAAGTTCGAATATAATTCTGTCTGGGGTGGGTGTGGGAGGGGGTGTCCACTTCCCGCGCAAAGCGCGGAACGCCGGAACCCTTGCGATGTTCGCTTTCCAAAACACATTTTCCTATGCAAATTTGATAAAAACAATTTGAAATAATGCTTATAGGTATGATCAAAAGTAAAATATAGTTGATGGGTTAACATTTGTTATATGTAAAGTGTCAATGGATAGTACGCATATGTATATCGAGCTGCCGGGGTGAGTGCGGGCAAAGTGCAGAACGCAATGTTCACTTTCCAAAACATTTTTTCATGCAAATTTGGTGGTAAAAAACAAATTGTTTTAGTTTTTGCCTGATTTCAATGGCTGCAATGCAGCCATGTGCCGCGTAAGCTATGCGGGTGTGGGTGCATGCAAAATTTACGAGTATTTAGTTTTCAAGGCATATTTTCTACTTAATAATTGATAGAACCAATTTAAAATTGCAAGTTAATTATAAAAATAGTAATATAGGCCTAGGCCTACTTTGAGTAACGGTCTGAAAAGATAAACTTAACTGGTGTAAGGCTAAGCACTTCAAAAGTTGATCCACAGGCCGTTTCATGCATGCGTAGAGGTAGTACAAGATTGGTTGCAACGTTCAATGACGAATTTGTCGTCATTTCTCAAATCTGTAGAAGCCCTATACACTTAAATTAGGTCTGTAATTACTTTTAAAACCGCGCGTAGCGCAGAACAATTTTGCAAATTTTATGGAGTACTTTCCAATGTAACTAACAGGGCATTTTTTCGGTGTTTCCACGGTGCAAGTTTTTAAACCTCTTATAAGGTGTGGGTAAAGTTTTTTTGACTGGAAAGTGGGGAGAGTTTGTTTGTATTTTGTTTTGCTCGTATGGTGGACGAATTTCCAACCGCCTCCCCCCTCTTGAAGTCTAATGGTGCGTCCCTAAGGGCCCGGGAAAATTGTGTTTTTTCGATGGGCTCTCGTGGTAAATGTTCATGGAGAGTTCATATATCAAGCGGCGCGAGGGGTGTGGTAGTGGTGTCACCCTCCCGCACGAAGCGCGAAACTCTTGCAAAACGCATTTTCTCATGCAAATTTGATCGAAACAATTTGAAATTTGTAAGTGGTTCACGTTATATTTGGTGTAATCAAAGTAAAAATTAAAGTATAGTTGATTTCTTTTTGTATTAATCATGTTACATCATGTAACATGTTCATGGAGAGTTCCTATATCAAGCGACACGAGGTGTGAGTGCGGGAGGCTCGAAACCTTTGCAATGTTCGCTTTCCACAACACATTTTCTCATGCAAATTCGACAATTTGAAATATGCAAGTTGTCCCCTATATAATGCTTGGAAAGAGTTCCATATGTACCCCTTTTAAAATCCTACAGGAAACAAACCAACCTAGGCCCTGCACTGAAATTGGGCGGGTCTATAACTCGTTATAGGTGCAAAGAAAGATTTTGGGGCATCCATTATTGTGTTACATGTAGTGATTTCATTCATATAAATAAGATTTTGATTTGCTTAATTTTAATGTAAAACATGGGCTGTAAAACATAGTCAATTCAAAATTTCACAATTTTTGTACCAAAGAAAATCTCAGATTAGTCATTTCACATGGGGATATTTTTTGATAGAAAGCTTTTATTTACATTAGTGCAGTAATCAGAATTTTCATATTTTTTTTGGGACACCTGTTGTCTCTTGTTGCACCTTTAACCGCGCATAGCTGGAAAAATTTGGAAATTTTATGGGTTAGAAAGTATTTTCCGTATAAAGTAGGCTAAGTATCATTGTCGCATTATTTTTTTTTCGGCGAGTTGGGGGAGGACGACGGCTCCCTTGGATCCGCCAATGATATTACCTAATTTTTGAATATACCCATACTTAAGACAATCAAAACTTTCAATTCCACCTTTCGCACGATCTCCCTCCCCTCTTTCTCTCTCCCTGTTTCCCCTTCTCTTTCTCTCTTTCTCTCCCTCTCTTTTTGCTTCTCTCTCTCTTTCTTTCTCCTCTCTTTCTCTTGCTTTTTTTTTTGCTTCTCAAAAAGTGGTGCAGCGCTTCTCGCACCTGGCGCATAGCCCTGGCCCTGTGAAGTTCAAGCAGTATAGATATCCTTGAGAAAACTTTATTCACAAAAGTATATTAGTTGATTCCAATATTGTGGTTTTGAGTTATGAGCAATTACTTATTTCCCACAGTCCCATAGGCCACTGTGCTGTAATTTCTGTCCATTTACAGACAAAGTACAAAATTGTGAATTTCTTACAAATGCAACCAAATTTGCACGTAAGATTAGGTATGTATGGATTGCTAAGGCTAACGGTTCAGCACAGAGGGTGTTTTGAATCAATCACATGATGCATTACAATGTGCCTATACTGTACTGTACTAAACACATGTCAGTACTTAGGGATAAAAGTGTTCCAAAAGGTCAAGAACAACAAGACATTTCATGATCATGCAAAAAATTCCCTAAGTACTAACGCTTTGTAGGCTAAAATGGGTGTAAAAGTCCGGGGTTTTTATGTGTTAAGAATAGGATTTTTGTGGGATCACATGACCTATTGAGGTGAAATTTCCCAAAACTGGTGCATTGTGGGATTGACTCAATACACCCTCTGGGTTCAGCAGATAAAAAAATCTCAATTTTTTTTAGGTAAGTCAGGGGGACGAGGTTGTAGATCACGAAATGCTCCTTTAAATTCGGCTGGTTCCAACAATTTGATGGTTCCCGGTGTCTACTGGTTCCATCTCTTTGGTGGTTCCTGGTGTCTACTGGTCCATCTCTTTTTGTGGTTCCCGGTATCTACTGGTTCCTTCTCTTTGGTGGTTTCCAGTGTCTACTTGTTCCATCTCTTAATTTAAGGCCCAGGGAATGTTTCCTTTTGATGTTAAGAGTATTTAACGTCTATTAATGTGGTCGAACACATGAACACACAAACTGTGCTATAATGGGCTAATTTAGTACACATTTTGCTTCTACTAACCACGACTGGACTGTTTAACTCAAAATTTTAATATGCTTCCATGTGAGGCAGAAAACATATGAAAATTCAGATCATGATCGGGTCACCCACCTTTAAATGATAAATCAAGGCTAGTGCCTTCAGAAAAAATGTAAGTGCCGTAAGTGAATGCATTGAAAAGGAAAAGCTTGGGAAATTAGATTATGGCCAAGGAATGAGGCCCAAATTTAAATACTTACACTGTTACATATTTGCGGTCAAGGCTGGAAAATTGTCTATTGCCAGAAGGGTGAAAAAGATGCTGTAATGAGACTCATGGATAAACAGAATAAAGCAAACACCATGAAAAAAGCGGATGCAGCTAGAGTTGGAAAAGTCAAATTTAACTTTAGGGTATGTTATCTATCATATTTGAAGATGGCAAGTCTTTCAACTCATCAGCAACAGTTTGTATCCAACAGGCTTCACACATGCACACATGCATACACATCATCAAATTCATTTAGGTCATAATTGAATTCATTTCTGTGATGAGTAGTTGTAATTAGGACGCAATTCAAAAAGTTAAATTTCAATGATGACTTCATCATCATCATCGTTTGAGGTGAATTTGAATAAGTCGTAATTGTATTACAACTTTTTTTTAGTGTAAACAAAAGTTGTTACCAATTTCAAATTTACCAAGCGTGACACCTGCATTTTTGTCACAAAGTTTAATATAAAAATTTGGGTGCATTTATAAATCATCAACAATGTAGTAGTTTCATTCGCATAGGCCTGTAGTAGTTTCATTCACATAGGCATATACATGAGAACGATCACACACACACACACACACACACACACACACACATGCACACGCACACTAGTGAATAGATGCCCGTTTGTGATGCACAGGCTTGTAAATACACATAATTCATTTTTGTGATTGCGAATTCAGAATTGGTGTAAGTGAAACAGCTACAACATGAATTAATTTATGCTAATCCTTAGTTGTCATTGAAAAAAAGTTAATTCAATGACAACTTTTGCCCAGTGTAAGTGCCATAATTGAGAAAGGGATCTGAGCAGGGGCCTTTAACACCTTGCTGGTGAAGCAATTGGTCAGCAAATTGAGCCAGGGATGCTTTTGTCACTATTTACACTTGACCTAAATTAGCAGTTCTGAGTTGTTATTGCTGAAATTTAGATGATGTTTAACATGGTAAGAGAACTGATTGTGGTATTAGATATAGCAAGTCAAAGAGCATTTTTGTCTGTACTTGTATCTTCTAATTCATTTTGTTATTTTGCTTGAATTAGACTCATTCCTCCAAACAATTGGATTTTAGATATGACTACTGTCCAGGTTGTCCTGGCAGTCCAAGCTCTTACATTGGTTCTCCCTTGAGGTCTAGTGTAATCACACTCTGTTGAATCATTTTAGGTTCACCATCAAATCAACTTATCCTTTCAGCCATTTACCAGAAAGGAAATATGATGTATATCATCACTAAATCAAATCAGTGAGCTATTCAAGATGCTGTCGGCAGCTACTTACTGAAGGCCAATATTCCTGTGCTGATATAAGAATTTGATAGTTTAAAGTGCTACTTGAGCCCGGAGTGTTATTTCTGCCATCTAAAATTAGATGCAGTAACAGTTTCCACTTCCTCTCTTAGATAAGATGTGTTTTAGGGCAAATAAAAGTTTTTAAGTAATGAGTTATAAATAAAAAAATGAGGATTATTTGTAAATAGTTTCACATCTGTTTTTTTTTCTTTAGGTCAGTTTCCTTAGGTCATCATTGCCCCCCCAAATTCTTTGCAGTTTTATATGAAGTGTGTGTATGTGGACTTTTCTTCAATTTCTTTCCATCCAGTGTCTTAACTACATGGCCAATTACTTCATAGGAGTACCTTTGTAGTACCTGTTGAGTAGCCACAAAGTACCCACCCGCATGGGTACAACATCGCCAGATACAAAAGTGGGGGTAATCATTGACCTAGGTACGCATGCTATATACTTTAACCCATGTAGGAGTGCCTGTGAAGGTCACTTGTGTTATATGATTTTACACTACACAAAATGTCATAGGGGTTTTTGGTGATGCTCAACTCAAATATAGATGTTACTAAGCCTGGAAATGATCAGAAATGGGTAAACAACAATGGACTGCTTGGCACCCTCTATGGGCCAAAGTGTTGCCTACTAGACAGCTGATAAGGGACTACCTGTGGCTTACATGTGTATCTGTCTGTCACCATGCAGGCAAATGCAGAGAACACGTAATAGGATGGGTACTGCTAAGTAAACATACTTTGTCTCGTCTGAAGTATGAAGTGGCGATGTGCGCGTACACCCAGTGCCGCCTTTCAGTTGCAGTGCGCTTGTGCTTTACCTACGTGCTCGCTTAAAGACACTATCAGTGATTTATCCGAAAGAGTGAAAATAATTGAAATTAGCAGGAATAGTTCGAAAGTGAAGAATAAGTCTCTAGAATTCTCACACCTTAGCTTTTCCAACTGAAGAATTACCAGAAAAGGAAGCAAACGGCAGTGTTCAAAGATATGACTCTCCATTCAATTATGTGTTGTAGTAAGTGTCCGAACGGACAGTAATTACTAAAATTTCCGATTTTGTCCTTATTAGGTTCCTTGTGGTCCTATCATTTGCAGGGTATGTTAGCACACCTATACTTGTTACAAACATTCAAAAATCTAATTTTTGATGATTTTTTCGATTTTCTGATTTATCAAATCACTGATAGTGTCTTTAATGTTGGTTCAATGTATACACCCAGAGGGTGTATTGAGTCAATCCCACAATGCACCAGTTTTGGGAAATTTCACCTCAACAGGGTCATGTGATCCCACAAAATTCCTATTCTTAACACATAAAAATCCTGACTTCTATGCTCATTTTCACCCACAAAGCATTAGTACTTAGGGAATTTTTAGCATGATTATTACATGTCCTGTGGTTCTTAAACTTTTGGAACACTTTTTATCCCTAAGTACTGACATAAGTTTTGTACAGTACAGTATAGGCACATTGGAATGCATTGTGGGATTGATTCAAAACACCCTCTGGTATACACCCATGTCACTACTTCATACTTCCAGCTGGACAGAGTATAGCTGTTGTGCGCCTAGTGGTTTTGTGTACTTTGCAAGTACTTAGCTGTTAGGTCCTGTGTCAAAAATGCATCAAGGGGTATGAGTACATACGGTGTAGCCTAAGCTCTGGGTTACACCGTGAGTAAGAATCTGGCTGTGTAGTGATTGCGTTATCTTTTTGGATCAGCAAAAAGGGATTGGCAGCACTTTGTCCCCTTTTCTCTCCCTTTTCCATTCTTTCTCTTCCTCCCGCTCCTTTCTCCCCTTGTCGTCCCCATTTTAGTCTTGGGAGTGGCAGTTTCCCCATCCCCCACTGGTTACATCATTGATTAGTAGTTTGAGGAAACTCAATAAAAGCAGGCATTACATGCCTTGGCAAAAGTTTAATGCTAAAAAAGATATTCCAATGTCATTCAATTCCGCACCCCCCCCCCCAAATTTCACAAAAGGGGAAAAGGTCCACTTGTTGTTGTTGTTTTTATAAAAAGGTCCAAATTTGAGGGAAAATTTGATTGGAAAGTCCACTTTTTGTGATGAGATGTTCAAAAAGTCCCCTATGAAGGTAAAGAACCATTTTAGGGGATTTAGTTCAAATTTTACAAACTCTACTTTTTTTGTAGTACCCCTCCAAATAAATCCTTCATACAGCCCTGCTCCCATAGTGCAATCAGCACTTCAGTTGCCTGTTGTCCAAATGAAATTCTGGACTAGAGTAGGCACTGCAATATTTTCAACCAAACTAACTGATTGTACAAGAATAGAACAAAAAAATAAAAACTTGTGGAACTAATACTATATAGCAGACAAAATTTTCATGAGTAAAAATTGATGAATCGTGCATTGCTAATTTCCAGTTTCTCCCCAGAATGGAATGATGCGTGTGTTTCTATTGGCGTTAACTGGAAAATTTCTCTTGCATTATCCTTCCAAAATAAGGATAAAAATGAAAACCTTCACCGGTATAACCATAGAACATCTGTTTTTATTGAGCCAAATGAATCCCTTTGCCGGTATATCCTGGAAAATCAGTTTCAAAAGAAAAAGCAAAGAAGCTAACCAAATTATGCACTAGATAACCTATTCCCAAAGCAGCCTGGAGCTTCAGGATTTGTTGTCACCATGCTATGGACATGATCACTTTCTTTATAATTGATTCTTAATTTAGGCACATGGGAATTCTAAACCAGGCTCTGCTGGATGACCTCAGCTTTAACAATTTGATGTGTGCCTGGGTATTTCATTTGAGAGTTTTTTGTACTGATATTTCTCATTATTGATTGACTAAACAATTGTGCAAATCAAGCAGTTAAAGGTACTTGTTCTGATCATGGAGGTAGGAGAGAAGGAGAAAGCTCTTCCCTAATTGCATTATGCAACGCCGATTATCCCAATTATATCACTTGGCAACTCATTGTAAAAGCATAGACCAACAAAGGCCACTTCTCGGCAGGGAGTACTCTTTCATGTTCCATGATCATCGCCGACAGAAGCGGGGCACGCTCAGTTGAACAAGATATGACCTGTGCGCAGAAAGGTATATCCCCGATGCGCAGTGGTTTGTTTACATGTGGAGACGAAAACAAAGAGATTGAGTCGATTACAGCCGAAATTCTGAGTATTTCAGTCCAAAAAAAATCGGAGATAGCATGTTCCTAAGATGAGTTACATCGATTCTAGTTTTTGAAAACTTGGATGTTTTGTAACGCTTTATTTCTTAAAGTATGATATTTGGAGACGAAATCTAACTTGAATTAGGAAGAAAAATGCCTTATCTAAACAATGACACCAAACTTGACAGTGCCCGAAGTTGCCCGTTTTCTCAATTTTGTCCCAAAGTTGGTCATATTTACCACAGCATTGTAATGTTAGTTAAGCAGATAATGGTAAAAATTGTGCATATTGTTTTAAAAGCATCAAATTTGGCAGAGAGGTAGAGAATTAAATTTGGAAAACAATTGGATATGGAACCACCTGCACAGGTCAAGTTCAATGTCACCTAGAGTTCACAAAAGGTCAAATGAGATCAAAATATATTAAAGCATGCAGAATAAGGTTGCATAACTCTAACACGTCATAAACATTTTCATAGGTCTATCTGTGACATACATTTCGACTTAATCAAAGAGGGTCTTCTTCATTTGAAGGGACACGAGGAGATTTTCTGAGGATACAAATTTGTATAAATTTGCACTTTGTTGTAGAATACCAACCGAGGACATTTCGTAGGTTTATTGAAAACAAAAAAGTAAGTTTTGAACTTGCCTGCTGTCCTGATCGGCCCCATAAACAAGCATACTCGGATATCTGTCATGCACGACAGAAAAAACAAAAGCATATTATTACATGAAGATGGCTTTTACGGCTTATTCCATCCAGGTTTGATTTAATATATTGGTAAAATTGTTTTAAAAAATGGGAGGGGCATATTTTGCTGGAGATGTCCTCTTATCTCTTTAAGCTTAATACATTAACATAACCATGAACATTTCATTGAAGAGATACAGGGACATAGCTCACTGGGAATACATTTCGGTGAATTTGTTTGAAAATGCTACAAGTCATATCACATTTTAATCACCAAAAGCCACAAAATAGAACAATCAGATATATATATTTTATACTTTTACACTGTGACGGTCAACATTTTAAAGGGAAAATCATAGTGCTGTGTCTGGTGGCATGAATACATAGTTTGGGTCATGAAGGGGGTAGCAGGTCAAAATAGGCCAGGTAGAACACACCACAGCGGTATGCATTTTAAGGAATCTTGAATTTTATGAGCAGAAGCACTCAATTGAGTACAATGGGCCATAGAGGTAGGAGAGAAGGAGAAAGCTCTATTAAAGCAATAATAGCACATTTTTTTGAAGAGCGCCCCCAATTTTTTTTAAATTTTGAGATTTTTACACAGTTGCATTGGTAACTGGCTAGCAAAGTATAGCTGTGAATGGTTAAGCTCGAAAATGTCTATGTGTCACAAACGAAGGAATTTTGTAATTAGAATAATTATTATCGGAGATCTCCGATAATAATTCAACGGCTGCTGGAAACAGCCTTCCAATGTGAAATAGCCGGGAAACGGCGCCATGTACGTGTCTACGCTCATCCATTAGTTGTTTTATTGGTTCAGGCAAGTCAAGTTAGAGGTTATTTTCTCAAGAGGCACTATTTCATCATGGACGGATATAAACGTAGCATTTCTAGCTCTGCCGTTAAGTCCAATCTGGGATCCCAATTCTAATGACAAAATCGCTTATTTTATGATAAATAGTTCCCTAGACAATTACCAACGTAACTGTGCCAAAATATCAAATTTTGAAAATTGGGGGCGCTCTTCAAGAAATGTGCCATTTTTGCTCGATACCCCCAAAAAACATTTCTGGTGCTGCCACTGTTCAGAGAACCATCTTAAATTATTGAGGTTTGACTTTTATTGGGTGCTTTGCTCTCCCCCCCCAAAAAAAATATTGCTCAAGTAAGTTAATATGCGAATCCCCTTCTTCATCCCGACAGTATCCGCTCTGTGAAATGTTGCCCCCAGCCCCCTTGCCCACCAAGATGTATTGAAAACCAAAATGGCAAAAATAAATTGATATAGGGCCAGGCCTAACCCTAGGCCTACTCGTTGAATATGCTCCATTGATAACAGAATTTATTCATCTGTATATTTCCTAAAAAAACATGAATACTATAAAATAGATTTTGATTACATTGCAAATAACAACGTACTACGAGATCAATGTTAATGCTGAATGCATGTGCATGAATGCATTGCATCGATGTACATTACAATGCTGTGGTAAATATGGCAATGGGACGTCCATTTTAACAATCGCCAAGGGTCTCATATTTCACTAAAATGTGGCCAACTTAGGGACAAAATTCAAAAAACGGGCAATTTCGGGCACTGTCAAGTTGGTGTCATTGTTTAGATGCGGCATTTTTCTTCCCAATTCAAGTTAGATTTCGTCTCCAAATATCATACTTTAAGAAATACGGCGTTACAAAACATTCAAGTTTTTAAAAGCTGAAAAGTACGAGTAAAAACTAGAATCAATGTAACTCATCTTAGGAACATGCTATCTCCTACTTTTAATAAATGACCTCGAATGATCTCAAATGACCCCAAATGACCTTGTTTTACCTTGAAGATGATTGACGGTGACGTGGTTCCATGTCTAAAAATAATCAATAATCAGTATTTTAATTGTAAACATTTATGCCAAGTTTCATGCTTTTATAAAGAAATGCACAATTCTTACAATATATGTCGCTATCTGCTTAACTATGTACATCGATGCAATGTTGATGCACATGCATTCAGCATCAATATTGATCTCGTGTTGTATTGTATCAATACAATAGTTTTACGACCTGTTTTACGAGCGCGGCGATGATCATCGGTCAAAGGGATTTGGGAAGAGCTTTCTCCTTCTCTCCTACCTCCATGTTCTGATTAAGTGTATTGTGTTTTCTATACTTATGAGTGCTTGGCACTCTTGCATAAGCTCACCACCAAGTGTCGTGGGAAACACATGTGGTTTTGATGTAGAAGCGATGATACATATTGCAATGTCCTATTCCCCACTGTGCTAATATTCATGGTTAACCATTAAAATGGCAGTTTTTTGTGTCTATTGTGGAAAAGAAATGGTTTTGGATGTTGACAATTCAGGATGACAATGAGAAAAATACAGCCTTCCATCTGATATAAAAATTGATAGTTCAACCAGGTAAGTCAGGGGGTCCCAAAGACAATCAGAACAAGCACCTTTAGTTTAAGCATATCTTCATTTCATGTGATAACTTGGTCACTATTGGTGATAATTTCATGAAAGTTTTATGTTGCTTTATTTATTGACAAGTCAAATAAGAGTAGATACAGTTGTGTTGCTAAAAATGGTGGCACTTTAATACTGAGATTTAATTCTCAATTTCATGGATTCATTTGCATTTTAAATTTGATCCTGCACAGCTAAATAAAAGAACCTTAAAGGGGCATTTTGTGATTCATGACCTCGTCCCCCCGATTTACCTCAAAGAAATTGAGATTTTTATATTCAAGTATAGTATGTGTGTGTGCCAAATCTTATGTCCAAATTTGATCTACTCTAGAAGAAATTCGTAATTTGTATTTCCAGTTTATAAATGGACAGAAATTACAATACAGTGGCCTATGGGGCAGCGCGATACAACTAATTCGCTCATAAAAAAACATTAAAACGCAACATCAGAATCAACTGAAATTTTGGAAATAGCCATTTTTCAAGGATATCTATTGAATAGTAAAGAAAAATGAATGTGCTAGGATCACAAAATGCACCTTTAAAATTGAGCTTTCTTTCGTAGCATACCAACATTAAGCAAATATGCAAAGTAGTAGAAGGGCATCCGGTAAATTTTCTTTTGCTCCAATAAATCCTCACACAGCAGTATTGCTGTGAATGTGAGGTGAATTCGGCCTCCCCCGTTAGCAGGGACAAGACCGGATTTAAAACTTTGGTTTTACTACTTACTACTATTATTTTGATGCATACCGTAATAGCATAGCATTTTATCACCAGCGCCATTTATAAAATTTTACTTCCATTATCTGAGGTTTTTTTTTAGTACCCCTCCAAATAAATCCTTCATACAGCCCTGCTCCCATAGTGCAATCAGCACTTCAGTTGCCTGTTGTCCAAATGAAATTCTGGACTAGAGTAGGCACTGCAATATTTTCAACCAAACTAACTGATTGTACAAGAATAGAACAAAAAAATAAAAACTTGTGGAACTAATACTATATAGCAGACAAAATTTTCATGAGTAAAAATTGATGAATCGTGCATTGCTAATTTCCAGTTTCTCCCCAGAATGGAATGATGCGTGTGTTTCTATTGGCGTTAACTGGAAAATTTCTCTTGCATTATCCTTCCAAAATAAGGATAAAAATGAAAACCTTCACCGGTATAACCATAGAACATCTGTTTTTATTGAGCCAAATGAATCCCTTTGCCGGTATATCCTGGAAAATCAGTTTCAAAAGAAAAAGCAAAGAAGCTAACCAAATTATGCACTAGATAACCTATTCCCAAAGCAGCCTGGAGCTTCAGGATTTGTTGTCACCATGCTATGGACATGATCACTTTCTTTATAATTGATTCTTAATTTAGGCACATGGGAATTCTAAACCAGGCTCTGCTGGATGACCTCAGCTTTAACAATTTGATGTGTGCCTGGGTATTTCATTTGAGAGTTTTTTGTACTGATATTTCTCATTATTGATTGACTAAACAATTGTGCAAATCAAGCAGTTAAAGGTACTTGTTCTGATCATGGAGGTAGGAGAGAAGGAGAAAGCTCTTCCCTAATTGCATTATGCAACGCCGATTATCCCAATTATATCACTTGGCAACTCATTGTAAAAGCATAGACCAACAAAGGCCACTTCTCGGCAGGGAGTACTCTTTCATGTTCCATGATCATCGCCGACAGAAGCGGGGCACGCTCAGTTGAACAAGATATGACCTGTGCGCAGAAAGGTATATCCCCGATGCGCAGTGGTTTGTTTACATGTGGAGACGAAAACAAAGAGATTGAGTCGATTACAGCCGAAATTCTGAGTATTTCAGTCCAAAAAAAATCGGAGATAGCATGTTCCTAAGATGAGTTACATCGATTCTAGTTTTTGAAAACTTGGATGTTTTGTAACGCTTTATTTCTTAAAGTATGATATTTGGAGACGAAATCTAACTTGAATTAGGAAGAAAAATGCCTTATCTAAACAATGACACCAAACTTGACAGTGCCCGAAGTTGCCCGTTTTCTCAATTTTGTCCCAAAGTTGGTCATATTTACCACAGCATTGTAATGTTAGTTAAGCAGATAATGGTAAAAATTGTGCATATTGTTTTAAAAGCATCAAATTTGGCAGAGAGGTAGAGAATTAAATTTGGAAAACAATTGGATATGGAACCACCTGCACAGGTCAAGTTCAATGTCACCTAGAGTTCACAAAAGGTCAAATGAGATCAAAATATATTAAAGCATGCAGAATAAGGTTGCATAACTCTAACACGTCATAAACATTTTCATAGGTCTATCTGTGACATACATTTCGACTTAATCAAAGAGGGTCTTCTTCATTTGAAGGGACACGAGGAGATTTTCTGAGGATACAAATTTGTATAAATTTGCACTTTGTTGTAGAATACCAACCGAGGACATTTCGTAGGTTTATTGAAAACAAAAAAGTAAGTTTTGAACTTGCCTGCTGTCCTGATCGGCCCCATAAACAAGCATACTCGGATATCTGTCATGCACGACAGAAAAAACAAAAGCATATTATTACATGAAGATGGCTTTTACGGCTTATTCCATCCAGGTTTGATTTAATATATTGGTAAAATTGTTTTAAAAAATGGGAGGGGCATATTTTGCTGGAGATGTCCTCTTATCTCTTTAAGCTTAATACATTAACATAACCATGAACATTTCATTGAAGAGATACAGGGACATAGCTCACTGGGAATACATTTCGGTGAATTTGTTTGAAATGCTACAAGTCATATCACATTTTAATCACCAAAAGCCACAAAATAGAACAATCAGATATATATATTTTATACTTTTACACTGTGACGGTCAACATTTTAAAGGGAAAATCATAGTGCTGTGTCTGGTGGCATGAATACATAGTTTGGGTCATGAAGGGGGTAGCAGGTCAAAATAGGCCAGGTAGAACACACCACAGCGGTATGCATTTTAAGGAATCTTGAATTTTATGAGCAGAAGCACTCAATTGAGTACAATGGGCCATAGAGGTAGGAGAGAAGGAGAAAGCTCTATTAAAGCAATAATAGCACATTTTTTTGAAGAGCGCCCCCAATTTTTTTTAAATTTTGAGATTTTTACACAGTTGCATTGGTAACTGGCTAGCAAAGTATAGCTGTGAATGGTTAAGCTCGAAAATGTCTATGTGTCACAAACGAAGGAATTTTGTAATTAGAATAATTATTATCGGAGATCTCCGATAATAATTCAACGGCTGCTGGAAACAGCCTTCCAATGTGAAATAGCCGGGAAACGGCGCCATGTACGTGTCTACGCTCATCCATTAGTTGTTTTATTGGTTCAGGCAAGTCAAGTTAGAGGTTATTTTCTCAAGAGGCACTATTTCATCATGGACGGATATAAACGTAGCATTTCTAGCTCTGCCGTTAAGTCCAATCTGGGATCCCAATTCTAATGACAAAATCGCTTATTTTATGATAAATAGTTCCCTAGACAATTACCAACGTAACTGTGCCAAAATATCAAATTTTGAAAATTGGGGGCGCTCTTCAAGAAATGTGCCATTTTTGCTCGATACCCCCAAAAAACATTTCTGGTGCTGCCACTGTTCAGAGAACCATCTTAAATTATTGAGGTTTGACTTTTATTGGGTGCTTTGCTCTCCCCCCCCAAAAAAAATATTGCTCAAGTAAGTTAATATGCGAATCCCCTTCTTCATCCCGACAGTATCCGCTCTGTGAAATGTTGCCCCCAGCCCCCTTGCCCACCAAGATGTATTGAAAACCAAAATGGCAAAAATAAATTGATATAGGGCCAGGCCTAACCCTAGGCCTACTCGTTGAATATGCTCCATTGATAACAGAATTTATTCATCTGTATATTTCCTAAAAAAACATGAATACTATAAAATAGATTTTGATTACATTGCAAATAACAACGTACTACGAGATCAATGTTAATGCTGAATGCATGTGCATGAATGCATTGCATCGATGTACATTACAATGCTGTGGTAAATATGGCAATGGGACGTCCATTTTAACAATCGCCAAGGGTCTCATATTTCACTAAAATGTGGCCAACTTAGGGACAAAATTCAAAAAACGGGCAATTTCGGGCACTGTCAAGTTGGTGTCATTGTTTAGATGCGGCATTTTTCTTCCCAATTCAAGTTAGATTTCGTCTCCAAATATCATACTTTAAGAAATACGGCGTTACAAAACATTCAAGTTTTTAAAAGCTGAAAAGTACGAGTAAAAACTAGAATCAATGTAACTCATCTTAGGAACATGCTATCTCCTACTTTTAATAAATGACCTCGAATGATCTCAAATGACCCCAAATGACCTTGTTTTACCTTGAAGATGATTGACGGTGACGTGGTTCCATGTCTAAAAATAATCAATAATCAGTATTTTAATTGTAAACATTTATGCCAAGTTTCATGCTTTTATAAAGAAATGCACAATTCTTACAATATATGTCGCTATCTGCTTAACTATGTACATCGATGCAATGTTGATGCACATGCATTCAGCATCAATATTGATCTCGTGTTGTATTGTATCAATACAATAGTTTTACGACCTGTTTTACGAGCGCGGCGATGATCATCGGTCAAAGGGATTTGGGAAGAGCTTTCTCCTTCTCTCCTACCTCCATGTTCTGATTAAGTGTATTGTGTTTTCTATACTTATGAGTGCTTGGCACTCTTGCATAAGCTCACCACCAAGTGTCGTGGGAAACACATGTGGTTTTGATGTAGAAGCGATGATACATATTGCAATGTCCTATTCCCCACTGTGCTAATATTCATGGTTAACCATTAAAATGGCAGTTTTTTGTGTCTATTGTGGAAAAGAAATGGTTTTGGATGTTGACAATTCAGGATGACAATGAGAAAAATACAGCCTTCCATCTGATATAAAAATTGATAGTTCAACCAGGTAAGTCAGGGGGTCCCAAAGACAATCAGAACAAGCACCTTTAGTTTAAGCATATCTTCATTTCATGTGATAACTTGGTCACTATTGGTGATAATTTCATGAAAGTTTTATGTTGCTTTATTTATTGACAAGTCAAATAAGAGTAGATACAGTTGTGTTGCTAAAAATGGTGGCACTTTAATACTGAGATTTAATTCTCAATTTCATGGATTCATTTGCATTTTAAATTTGATCCTGCACAGCTAAATAAAGAACCTTAAAGGGGCATTTTGTGATTCATGACCTCGTCCCCCCGATTTACCTCAAAGAAATTGAGATTTTTATATTCAAGTATAGTATGTGTGTGTGCCAAATCTTATGTCCAAATTTGATCTACTCTAGAAGAAATTCGTAATTTGTATTTCCAGTTTATAAATGGACAGAAATTACAATACAGTGGCCTATGGGGCAGCGCGATACAACTAATTCGCTCATAAAAAAACATTAAAACGCAACATCAGAATCAACTGAAATTTTGGAAATAGCCATTTTTCAAGGATATCTATTGAATAGTAAAGAAAAATGAATGTGCTAGGATCACAAAATGCACCTTTAAAATTGAGCTTTCTTTCGTAGCATACCAACATTAAGCAAATATGCAAAGTAGTAGAAGGGCATCCGGTAAATTTTCTTTTGCTCCAATAAATCCTCACACAGCAGTATTGCTGTGAATGTGAGGTGAATTCGGCCTCCCCCGTTAGCAGGGACAAGACCGGATTTAAAACTTTGGTTTACTACTTACTACTATTATTTTGATGCATACCGTAATAGCATAGCATTTTATCACCAGCGCCATTTATAAATTTTACTTCCATTATCTGAGGTTTTTTTTTAGTCTGATGAGTTTCGGGTAGTGCAATATGAACAGCTACATTCTTGCCAATTCGTCTCAATTTACAGGTGTCAATTTTCTATCCAAATCACCTGGTGATGTTGACACAAAAGCAGTCTTCCCAGGAGACTGGTAATTGACAATGAGTATCATTTCCAACCAAGAAACCCATTTTAGGTCGAAAACGTGCATTTATGGTGTAACTCCACACTGCTTGTTGTCTGCGGATACCCGTATTCATTACTAATTGTGCTGATATGCTATGATATCACAGATGGGCTGGTAACTGGTTTTGTTTTTAGTATATTTCGTCATGTGAGTGCAAGGAGGTCGTAAGTGCAATAGCTGCCATGTGATACATCTGTGTGCTTCCAAATATTAGATTAACTCTAGAGTTTGTTTTCTTGAGTCAGTGACTCTTGAAATGGTTCTTCAGGCAACAGGGTTGCCTGAAGAACCATTTCAAGAGCCACTGACCAAAGACTTGGTATAATTATGTTTGATGGGAATTTTTGACAAATGGCAGCTATTACACTTACAACCTTTTTGCATTCATATGATGATTTAGCTTCATTTCGAATTCCTGCAGCAGCCCATTTTAGGTGTGGCTGACAAGACATGGTTGGTATGGCCACAAGGAAATCAAATCCAGGCAGAAGTAGCACAAATAGGTAATGGCATTTCCTAATGAGTTCCTGAAAATTTGGAATTTCAAGATTGGCTCAGAGGCTTTTCCGGCCATTTCAATTAATTAAAAGTGAATAATTGTCACCATTTTAGAATACACCTTAAATTTTCCTGTATAAGTATATAGAATTTATAAATGATGTGACATGATGTTACAAATACAACTTAGCGCCTGGTCTACTGATGTTATCGAGGTGCAAAGGAATGTCGTATTCAGCCACAGCCTATTCAATAGGTTTTCTATTTTATGCTGATTGAGTGTGAATTCTAAAAAGCACAATCCTACAGGTGCTCACGCCATACACACCGGGCAGTACTTTGTTTCTTGCCCGGCGGTGATGTCACATGGCACATCTTCTATGATCACCACTTTAAAGGGCAAAGAAAGGCAAGTTATGTAAAGGGAAGGAAGGGCAAGGTAATGTAGTTGCACATCCTTGATGTGACGTGCCACTAAAAGTACCATATTTTAAGTACATCACCGCCATTGCTTGACAAGAAAACTACCATTACCAATGTTTTTTTTTGGATGTGCAGGTCTATGGCTCGCATATGGCAAACAAGAATGAATATGCAGTATGACGTACATATCAGGGATGACATATAGCTAGCACAAATCCAATCAGGTCCTAAATCTCTCAACAACCATTGCCACTTACAACCGCCAATCCAAAAGGCACAGATTTCAATGAATATCCTTCACTTTATTGATCAATAGCTTATTCCGATTTATTTAGGATCCCTGGTTATTAGGATATAGGGTTAATTGTTAACCTAACTCTTAACCTACCCAAAAACAAAATCAATCTTTCAATTATCTAGGTATATAACAATATTTGTTAGCAAAATTTAAAGAAATCCTTAAAATATTTTAACTGGTTTACGGACTGTTAGGTGTGAGTCGTGTAAGAAACTCTTAACCTAATCCCAAAACAAAAGCAATCTTTCAATATATAGTAGATAAACAATATTTGTTATTACAAAAATTTAACGAAAACCTTACAATATTTTAAACTGGTTTACGGAACTGTTAGGTGTGATTCGTTAAGAAATGCCCTATTTGTAAAATCATTCAAATTGCAGTCCCTCTTAATCAAGAACAATTGTAAGTACACTACACACCCGGTAACCATCAGACTGTTTGCATATTCTTTGACCAAGTACAACATACTCTCACAACTATCTTGGCTTAACAAATATCACATTGCCTAATTACTTCAGACTCTGTTCTCTTTGGAACCTTTTCTACCTACGTCATCCTGGATACAACGGAATTTTTAGACGCCTGAGTAGTTAGCGCCTTGCACGGCGGCGCCAACGCTGACACCACTTAGTAAATATTTAGTTTTGCATA
>JAMKCH010043166.1:0-34870 GCA_023653785.1 Ophioderma brevispina
TGCACCAGCCTAGGCTAGTACATTAGCCCTGGGTGTGAGCCTAGTAGCCTAGTAAATTAGCAGCCTCAACGGAATAAACATGTCTGTTGAGGCTGAATTTGGCAACCTCAACAAAATAAACATGCACATGCAGTTTATCTGTTATCACTAGCGCTTTCGCTTCCACGTTTTACACTAAGCCACCTAGACTAGTACATCAGCCCTAAATGTTAGCTTAGTATACACTGATCAGGCGCAGATCCAGGGAGGGGGCAGAGGGGGCGCGCACCCCGGGGGGGGGGGCACTCAACTTTTTTTCAGGTAGGGATGTGCGGCCCCGATTTCCGAACTTGGGGGCTTGGGAACGGATTTTGTCTCCGAAAGTAGGGGCTTGGGAACTGAAATTTTGAGAAATTTGCAGGCTGGCTTGGGAGCTGAAATTTGGCCAAAATTCGGCTTCTGAGGCCAAAATTTTCTGAAAAGGGGACCTTAAGAACTGAATTATGCTCCAACTGGGGGTCTTGGGAACGGCTGGAGAGATGCGAAAAGGGGGTCTTAAGGGCAGAACATACCCGTACCTCTTTCCAATGTCAGTGCCCCCCCGGGGGCGCGCGCCTCCCGGTAATTCTGCAAAATCTTGTAAAATCAGCCCATTTTGGACAAGTTTCAGCCTTCACCAAAAAAAAAAAAAAAAAAAAAAAAAAAAAAAAAAAAAAAAAAAAAAAAAAAAAAAAAAAAAAAAAAAAAAAAAAAAAAAAAAAAAAAAAAAAAAAAAAAAAAAAAAAAAAAAAAAAAAAAAAAAAAAAAAAAAAAAAAAAAAAAAAAAAAATTTCCCCCCCCCCCCCCCCCCCCCCCCCGTAATTTTGACGTTTTTCAAATCCTGGATCCGCCCCTGCTGATACTACTAATATAACCTACTAGCTAGTTGCATCAACCTAGACTTCTGTTCAATAATTTATAGACCTGGATGGCGGATGTGGCCGTTTAGTGATCCAGGTTGACTGGCAACCTCAACACCAGATTCACTTTTTACTTCACGCTATCACTCAGTGGGCAATATCCCAGCCACGCCGCGCCAGGACAGTGATAAAGGGTCCCTGTTACCATAGTTACTGCAAATAGACTTCAAAGATTGGACCCTGGCCATGGATTGGACTATTCCTGAGGGTCCATGGATTGGACTATTCCTGTTGTAAACTATGTATTGGGTGTATCACTATGCTTACTATAGCCTAGGACATGAAGTTCCAATCGACAGACTAGAACCTACAGGCTTTATTACTTTAAGTTGAGGCTAAGTATTGGCCTAATTTAGACATTCTAGCCAAACCCGGGTAGCCAAAACTGGGCTTTTTGATGATTTCCTCTTTTTGATATGTACAAGAATGCCCTCGAAGTCAGTTATCAATTCCATCATCAGCAGTAGATAGCGGGAGATAGCCGGATGACAGACAGTTCCACATCAACACGTATAGCGCTGCCGTGCTTACTTTACAATGCCTGGCAGAATCGGCCATCATCAAATTTTGATCCAAAACTTCTCTTTAAAAATTGCAGGCTACTGTTGCACGAGGTTTATGTTTAAGCACAATAGTAGCATTGTAGTCTATAATTTTGAAGCCCGAATTTCCAAAAATGGCTTTGAGATTTGCGATTTTCTGTTCAAAATTGAAGACGAAAATTTTGCACTTTTTTCGACACATTTTTCAACTGTACTGCATGGTATAAAAACATTTCTTCTCTTTTTATTTCACACAACTTCGCGGTGTAACTAAATTTGCACACAGCTATAACATGTATGTTACTATTTCCACCCTTAGTTCTGTTCGATCGTGCTTCAAAAAATAATAATTTGCGATATTTTCGGCTTAGCCAGTAGAACTTTTTTGCTTTGTTTACGTTTCAAAACGTCCACTTCCGGGATCTCAAAATTCCCGGTTCGCGCATGCGCTATGCGTTTGCTCTAGGTGAAGTAAGACATGCTTGTATATGAGTATTTTTCAAGCAGAATTTTATCCTGTAATTTCGTAACGTTTGTTATGTTTTTGAGCATGTTTTTGGATGGTGTGTGGATCGTTTTTCAATGCCCGTGTCGTGTTTCATGTGCCACATGACAGTACGTTTGTTTATGTCGTGCGACTGTGGCTGAGTAGCAACTATGACTATGAGTATGTGGTGGAGCATGAAATGAATAGGTGCAGGTGCGGGATAGTTACGTGCAGTACTCTTATCCAGTTTGATTATTTCAAGTGTATGAAATTTCACGTGTCGCATGTGCTAATTTTATATTTGTTTATTTTTAAATTGATAGGGAATTCACAAAGACTTGTCAGAGTGGTGTAGGAATTCCTATCCGGTGTTACAGAACAGGCTATGGTGGATCAAGACCAAGTGAGACACTACAGTACATGTGGAACTGTATTTTTGTGAAAATTAATATACAATTTTGTGCAAGCACGGTTTTCCAAATCACATGTATGAGGATCCAAAAATAATGGGTGTCATTTTTTAAAAATGTGTTCTTGGATGAATTTCGTAGGGGGCAAAGGTTTACAAATTGGTTTAACAGGGGCCAAATATAAAAAGGGGCCAAAATGTGTTAAAGATACCATCTGTTCAGACTTTCAAGGATACAGAAAGGTTATAGTTTTTCTCTGAGTGTTATCGTCAGGAGTCGAGTTCAGGTTAAAACGGGTTCAGGTCACACGGGGGTAAATTTGAGATTTCATCGGTTTGTTCTAAAAGCGGTGCCAAATTGTTCGTATAACTGCGTACAGAGCAAAACATATAAAGGTTGCGTGTCAATGACGTTTTTGATAATAAATTAAAGAGGGCAAAATATGGCCGTGTGCGGCACCACAGGGTCTACAGGCGAGACCCCTAGTCATATCTCAAAAAGGTCTCCACTTTGAAAGGTGATGAAACACAGGAATTCATACATTTTCTTATTAGTAGACCAATGAACGGATTTAAAACCAGTTTCACCAAAATCGGACCATTCTATAAATAATGACCTTGAACCTTTTATTGGAGCCTATTGTACTCAAAAACAATAGGTCAAAATTCAACTATCCCCCTGGTTGTTAAAAACCTATGAAGCAGCCGAACAGACTGGTATAAAATTTTAAAAACAATTTATTTAAAACTTTTATTGTTTACCCCTGTACAATTTTGCCCCCTTATGCAAACCCAAGAAACACATTTTAAAAAATGGACCCCTGATTTCAGATTATCCATGAAATTCGTATGGAAAAAACCATTGGTTGTCTGTCCAAAATTGTATATGAAAAAAACTATAAACCAAAAAATCCATGAACATGTCCCCATATAACTAGACGGTACGATGATACTGTATTTTAAAATTATTGGGAGTACGAACAGGGTGCTTCAGAGCCTATAGTGAAGGGACGCCTTAAATCATCTTTCAACTTTGGAAGGATATAGGTGCTAATTCGGAAGTTCTGAAACTGGTATTCTGCGGATATAAACTTCCGGTCATAGAGACGCCTCCACCTTTCATTCCAGGAAAAACAATAACTATGCATTGCTTCAGTCCACTTTGTGCTGGAGCCATCTTGGGCCTTAAAAGACAAATTGATTTCAGAATTATTAGTAGTTCCACCTCATGTTATAATCCATTGTCTGTTCTATGCAGGCCTCAGGGAAGAAAAGATTAATTTTAGATCTTAGATTTATCAAATCAATATTTGTGAAAGACAAAGATTTCTTTGATGATTGTGGTGTTGCTTACGTTATTTCAAAAGGTGATGTTTTGTGTTAGTTGGACCTTAAGTTGGGTTATCACCACTTGATATGTTTTCAGAGCAGTACCAAATATTTAGGTTTTCAGGGTTGTAGAGGGGTACAGTGAATATTTCTTTTTCGGGTGTGTGTGACGTTTGGCCTTATCTACTGCCCGGATATTTTACCAAGTGCCTGCGGCCATTAGTAAAACATTGGAGAGGTAAAGTATGTGCTGGGTATTATACTTTAGATGATGATGGGGCAGGATGTATTTCGAAGGAGCCTCTGTCAGGGCTTAATTCTATCAAGGATCTGATCAAGCGGGTTGGTTCCTAAAAAGACCAATCTAGTTGGTCACCTACTAATTCTTTGGGATTGGCTGGACTTACATGGGATGCTGTAGAAGGCACTATTTCAGTACTCCAAAGAAGGTTGTGGATTATTAACTGTATTGAGAGTATTCAGTCAGAGTTACCGAGAGGTTAACTGCACGGAAATTGGCTTCCATGACAGGAGATAGTTTCCTTTAGCCCTGTGGTTGGGTCTTGACTTTGTTTGAGATCCAGGATCTACACATCGGAAATACAAGCGGCTTGGCGCTGGGATTTGAATTTTATTGATCGGATAGTAAAGTGACTTGATTGAGATAGTCTTGGAAGAAGGAGGTATGACGATTGAATAAACTGTTTATTGTTTGATTATTCTTTACCAAAGATTTTGGTTTCGCGGATTTGACAGTGATTTCAGGCTGCTGGAGATGGGCAGTTCATTGTGGAAAAAGGGAATCACACAGAATGGAGTAGTATGGACTCAGGTAAAGCTCACATGGGGTGAGTTACGAGGCGCATCCATGGCATGAAGGCGTTTGCCCCAAATTGGAAGGGAAGGTGGTTTGAAATCCATACAGACAATCAAGGGTAGTTTCCATAGTGAATAAAGGAAGTATGGTGGAGAACTTCAGTTAATGAGCATGATCTATTCGATTTGTAGATTATATCACATCAATCAATTAGTGGGTTCCAAGGGAAGTTAATTGGGAGGCAGATTTTCTCAGCAGGCAGGAAGATTTTGATGAGTGGGGGTGTCTAAGAATTTTTTTCATTTTATGGAATGGTATTTGGGGCCCATATGAAGTGGATCGTTGTGTGCATATTACAATTGTAAATGCCGTTGTTTAATCCAAAGTATGTGTGTGTTAATACTGCCCAGGTTGATGCTTTTTCTGTGAGTTGCAGATTGTAACTTGGTGTAGTGCCCCCTATTATTTGTATGTGAGGTGATCAAGCATTTGAGAGCATCAGGGGGTCCCCCCACCGTCAGGAAACCCTCGTAGTCCAGAATGGCGTTCGGCAGTATTTGGACTAATTATTTTCAGGAGAGAGAAAGAATAGCCCCTTTCGGAATATGGTAAAGACACAATGAGATTTTAAAGATCCAAAATTTATCTGTTCAGGGAAAGAAAATATAATTATATTTTGGCCCACCCAAGAGAATAGTGCAGTTGTGTCACGCTGGTGGGGCATTCCTTGGATTTTGCAAGTAAAAATAGCCGCTTGGCTGTGGTAGAGTAATGAGGCCGCATGGCCAAAGGGTGCAGTGCCGCTTGCGCAAGACTGCAGTTGTTGAATGGCTTTTTCCATATTAACTGGCTGGTGTTAGGTATTTTTATTTCTTTTCAGGGATTCGCGGTATAGAGGGTACCTTGGGACGTCGTACTGAAACGTTCACGTGCAAGTAGTACGGTGAATAAATACACTAGATCGTTTGCCGCATGGCGGGATTGGTGTCTTTTGCATGGTATTCTTCTATTCCAGCTGACACAGATTCTATATCAAGTATTTAGTTGCTATTTATAACCGTTAATGCTCCGAGTTCACGTATTGAGGGGCTTTTACAGCATCCAAGTGGAATCATTACTGCAGCCGTTGGTTTTTCACTCCATGTGCTAGTAATTTTTTGACATTTGTTGTGGAAGGATCAAAAGGCTTACTGCCAAACAGTTGTAAAAGGAACCGGTTACACAGATATCCGAGATCCATCATCTTTCAAAATATGGCCTGGATCAGATCTGAAGGGAGTTCGCTTTATGTGCAATGTGCATGATTGGTATGGGGTTTTCTCAGAAATAATGAAGTTATTAACTAAAGGTTAGTGATATTGAATTTTGCAATTCTTTGATGAGTTTTTCTTAGTGAAAGAGTAAGACGGACCAGTACAGAGAGGGGTCATGGGTGATTATAGCAGAGACTGGTGCAATGACCTTTCCCAGTAATATCCTCAGAAATACTATTTGTCCCTGCTTCATCATGTGGATTTCAGAGGATTTTTTGTTTAGGCCTTTAAGCTATTGTATTTCTATTAAGGGCTTTAAGCTGAGGCAGGGCATCATTCTCTCTCTTATGTCCAGATGCCGTGAATGTTCAAAGAAGCATTAGCGGGTGTGGGAGTTTGAACCCCAAATTTGGTTTGCATAGCCTGAGGGCTGGAGGTGCTACCGCTGCAGCATCAGTAGGAGTCCCAGACAGACTCCTTAAAGAAACATGGCAGATGACGTCAATTGAATCTTCCAAGGATGGCTATTGTAAAGAAGACTCAAGACAATAAAAAAAGAGTCGCTCTTAGTTTGGGAATTTAATCATGAGTGTCCATTGTATTTCATTGTGCCACTGATCTTTTGATTGATTAAACAATTTAGGCATCTGTGATTATTATAGGAGTTTGGCGTTTTCTTACTTTGCTACTACTGTTTGCATTTTCCAATTAGCCCTCCGTTCTTTTCGTCCGGGGGGGGGGGGGGGGGGGGGGTGAAGGGGACCGGCGGTATTCGCCGTCGCTCGCCGCTGATGAACAATGTTGGACCCCAGTGATAATGCGTTTATGTATTGTAGTTCAGAAGGGGGGGTTTATTAGAAAGCTTTATTATCGTTTAAGTACACGTATTGTACATAATCGGCAGAGAATGCTAAGATCTTTTTGATTGTCTTCATTTTAGCGAGTTGGTACTCTGGTCTAGTGGTAATTCCTGGTTCTATTATCCATTGTTTTATGGGTTCGATCCACTTCCCATCATGAAAAATGTACGTGTTTTTTTTACTCTTTTTCTTGCTATATATATATATATATATATATATTATATAATATATATAAATTAATACTAGAATACACTTGGCTAACTTTGTACTTTTCTCTGATATCAGACTCTAAATTTTAATGGATATTGTGGTGGTGTCCGAGTTGTTGATCGGGGTCACCCACCTTTAAAAGCAGTGCCAATAGAAAAGCGCAGCTCCTAATGACAAGAGGTTTAAAAGGATAATCGCACTAAATTATTTCCAATGGTGGCGCGTGGTATCCCTCCACAACTAATATTTGCCAAAAGTGGATTTATAAACAATTCTGCAACAACGTGGGCATGTGAAGATTTTTTTTTTTTTGGTTTAAGATCTTGAAATATTCTACTACTGTGTCTTACAGCACTGTTTCGAAGCCCTCACTCCTCAAACCAAATGCAAAATGATATAACATTCTCATTTATTTATTATCTTATTCTGCATTTGATCTCATGAGCAAACGTGGTGTATGACAGTTTTTGTGTTTTAGGTGCCCCTAATTATAATGTGCGTGGGTGCGTGTGAATGTGCACGTATATTTTATGTGGTGTCATTGGTGTGTGTGTGTGTGGGTGTGTGTGTGTGTGTATGTGTGGGTGGCAGTGCTGTCGTGCGTAGGTGTGAGTGGGTCTTCGCGCGCGAGTTTTGCTGGAATGTACTGTTGTGTGCTTTTGGTCATGTTTTATTCAGTCGTTTTCGTTGTTCAAACGTGCCTATATGAAAATCTTCTTTTTTAGGTGTGTGTGTGGGTGAGCACGAGTGTGTGCGTATGTGTGTGCGGGGGCGAGTGCGTGCGTATGTGCGTACTGTGTATGTCTGTGTGTATAATGCACGTTTTTGTGCTTTCGGTCATGTCTTATTCAGTATTTTTTCGTTGTAATTTTAACTTGCAATCTTTTGTATATGTTATTTATTATTATTTTTTTATTAAATTGTAAACTTAATGTTTAAAAATTCACAGTACAGGCATTCGATTTTAACCTCTGTATAATATGATAAAGATATTAAGGTCATCTTCATTTCCTGAAAAAATGGCGTTCTTAACTTAAACCGTTCTCGAGTTATGAGCGTTTTTTGTGAATTTTGTACATGATTTTTTCGACCTTTGGATACAATCTTGTTCATAAGTCCTTGGAACACCTGTTAATATTGGCAGCTATGAAGGAGATAATAGGCTTGAAACGCATTGTAACTAAAACTTTCTTTCCCCCTTCCCATCCCCTCCCAATCAGTGTTGAAAATAATATGGTGCGAGATTGCTCAAGTGTGTCGTGCTCATGCAACATTGAAATGAGGGGGCGGGAACCAAATCTGCACAAAGTGTTCCAACAATTTTGAACAAGATTGTAGTTTACTCCCCGATTCGAATTGTATGAATCCCATTGTCAGAAGTTTAAATGGTGTTTTTTTTTTTTTGCGTAACTGGGGGTATTTGCGAAATGTAGTCGTAATTTGATTTCATTTGCAGGAGAAGATTATTGGCCCGGCATTATGTTAACCTCGATTTACGGTCGAAGGATGACACGACCTGTTCGATTTGGTCATTTTTATAATTTCCAAACGGTGATTTATGGAATTCTTACGTGCATTTTCTACGGCAGTCTCGTCCAGTCAGATCAAATAAATTCAGGAGATCAATATCGTAGTTTGGTGTTCACATACTGGTTATTTGTTTGAGTTGGCATACACTCTGAGACCAAATCCATAACATTTAGCTGAAAACTACAAACGATACTGAAAATCAGATTACAAGGACATTTGACTACTTACTCTCTAAACATGCTCAAGGCTGAGATAAATACACTTAAAGAGATCAGATGCAAAGCTGTGATCATCATCTCGAGTGTATCGAATCAAGTCTCCGGCTTGCAATTACTTGGCCGCACAGCGGTGCTGTGACTGCCTTAAAGAGGTTTTTGGCATAGAGGGTTTTTTCAGTCCTTAAAATAAAAAAATATAGTTACCCATATAATAAAGATTAGTATTGAATTCCAAATAAATAAAAAAAATTGTCGTACCTATATAGAAAATTGTATTTATTGGCATCAGGTCACTGACGACGTCACCTTGAGAGTCCCGACTTGCTTTGGACTTGTGGATGTGACACCGTTTGCATGGTTTGTGATCTGTGGATCTGTCATCGTGTGCGTAATAGTAAAAAACAACAAAAGGAAAGGAGGAGATCTACTCCCCGAATAGACAAACGAAATAAATAAAATCGAGTTATTCAGAACGTACGTGTATGTCCTGCATTGCTACTCGTATAATAATTAATAGTATGTCATTTTATAACAGCACACTCGACTGTACAAATGTCTGGAGCTATGTTCGTTCCATAAGGCTCTGCCTTAGTTCCTCTTTTCTTCAATGTCTATATTTATGACCTGCCAGACACCTCTTCTAAGCACTACTGATATACAAATGACCTAGCTATCCTAGCTATTATTATCATATTAATAATATATAATCTCGTCATGGTGACATCAGATTTTCTGAGGTTGACTTGCTAACATTGTCTATCTCGCCAAATCCAGACGAATTAACAACTTTATTAAGGTCAACATGTTGAAGAAAACTATCTGCACTGTTAAAAATAAACTTGTAAAAAAACAGGCATATGACTGGCAGCTGGGACTCATTATGCAGAACGTAAAATAACTGGAGCCGTAAAAATACGAAACCATTCCAGGGAACGTAAAATAACGGCGCAAAATCTCAGCCTCAACGTTCTTGTTGGTTTTTGACCGGGGTTTTTGACTTGCTTAAACAATATTAAGAATTAAAACCTTATTACAATCCTCTGACCAAATTTTAAAGTTGTAGCTATGGCATCATACAAACATTGTATTACGTTACCACGTGGTTGTAAAAAAACAATTCTAATGTTACCAATTACTTAATCATCATATGAATAAACTTAATACATACCTTACATAGATTCGAACCTGGGATTTAAGATTACAAGTCCTAAACCTTATCCACTACACTAACTGACTTTACTGATAGTAAATGCTAAAATCAAATATATATGTGTGTGTGTACTACTTTTTTTCAAATTAAACTAAATATAATACAAAAGGGAGGAAAGGGTTCTTTAAACTATTTTTAAAATGATAGGGAAAATAAGATTTTGCATTTTTAAATGACGTTATACTTACGACGTTATTTAGCCCATTTTATAGATAAAACAATTTTCATAGTTCGTATTCTTACATTAAAAACAAGTAAGTTACAAAAGAACGTAATGTAGCGGAAAATATAATAACGGCCAGCGTATAAATACTATCTTTTTTCAAATTATTTTGTAGCCTCTGTTTATTTACATTTTTCTGCTTCCAAATTGTAATTTTATGTTAGATATAGGTAATAAAGCGTGAAGATTATTGAATAATTGGGGTTTACCGTCATTTGAAAGGTAAAGTCTGGTAAAATTAGGAACATTTTTAACAGTGTGGGTATTTTTTCTTTAGAATGATAGGAAGTAGGGCATTTAGGGCAAGCAAAAAGGTTGTCTTACATACTGGTGTACCCATGACATCAACATGAAGCTTACACACTCTACAAATAGGTTTCACATCAAAGGTTATACGTTTCCTTACTTTTCGTTCAATCAATAATTTTCCCATTCCATTTTGTCTGGTTGTTTCAACTTAAAAGTCGATAGCATCTGCACGACACTTGTTCTCACTCAAAGTGCAAAGTCCGTTTTTTTTAATCTGTTCGCAATTTAAAGAGACACAAATATATCCCTAACACCCTCAACTGCATTAAATGCATTTTTGAAGAAAAAAAATCACGGAGCGGACCCTGCCTTGTTTGAGAAGGAAATTGTCCCTTGATCTAACAAGAAAAATAAAGCTACCCCTTTTTTACGGTGATCGTCAGTTTATCCTCTAGGGACGTTAAGGATATAAGGCGAATATTTTAACCAACAAATCTACCAGAAAGAAAACCTGTTTGATCTTCATTAATACTAGCTGGTGATATATTTTAACTCGATTGATAGATTTAAAAGAGAAGTGGGTTTCCAATAACATACCCTTGTTTTGTGTAATAAGAAAGAACGAATAAGAAGTGTGATATTTCTTGTCAGCTAACTTTTATTGCGTACAAGAAAGCCTTTGACTCCATAGAAGGAGATGTAGTAATCTTAGTAATACAAAGAAAGTGAACCCGTTTTCACAAGAAAAGTAGATCGACAGAAGAACTGTGACACCGTATCACCCAAACTATTTGTAGCTACCCTTGGGGAAATCTTCAAAAAAGTTAAACAGGGAAAACAAAGGAATCAGCATAAATGGAATTAAAATGAGTCATCTCCATTTCGCTGATGATATTGTCATCGAAAGTTGAAATGGAGTAGATTGTGTTGGAGCTTGATAATGACAGCGCAAAGGTTGGCCTGCAAATGTATGAAACAAAGGTTATGTTCAACAGCTATATTGAAAAAAAAAGATGAAGCTTGGAAGTTAAAATCTAGAACAAGGGTCAAAAATACATATCTGGGTCAAGAATGCAGCCTGGTTGCAACCAATCACAAGAAATCAAGAGTGCAAGTGGGATGTGCAGTAAAATGTCTTAAAAGGAACTGTTCAATCAGTGCATACTGCCAGCTATGAAAGTGAAACATGGACACGCAATAAAGAAATGGAAAAAAATATAAGAACACAAGGAAACGTGGGGAAGACTACATAAAGAAGCATTGAAAGGCTGATGCTTGATTACACAAAGTAAATCAAAACACCTACATATCGTCGTGGGTTCTGCATAGTGTCCAATCAGCATAAATGCTAGTTCAAGAGAAAGTTTGAGTTACTTATGAATGCGTGTAATTAAATGAAATAAAAGGAAATGGCGTTTTTAAGTCGTGTAAGTTAAAGAAGTGAATGGCTCCTAACTGACGAGAGTATTGAAATACCAAGAATCAACTGTTTTATTATTCAAAATGACCACTGAATGTGATTTGACAGTTTGTCAAACCCAAATGCTGGATTACTATAGCTACGGGTTTTACTATTTAAAATGATGATTCCGACAATGCCACGATGATACCTTGACGACGACAATGATGCTATTGATCGATGATGATGATGATGATGATGATGATGATGATGATGATGATGATGATGATGATGATGATGATGATGTCGACGACGACGACGACGACGATTCTTTTGCAGGAAAAAATACATTATATAAACATTAATAAATGTTATGCATGTTGTAACATACAATAAATACTGGCTAGAACTGTCAACAATTAAGCTCAGGAAATATGTTCAATGTAACCTGAATGTTTCATAACTTAAACAGTTTTGGAGGACATAAAAGTGGTCTATATAACTTTATAACAGTCAAATTTTCACGCTTTCTCATTAATAATAATAATAATAATATTAATATTTAATTCTTATAACGCGCCACAAATCCACCGAAGTGCTCAGGGCGCCGCTGTGCAGCGCCTTAGGCTGCTACAACACAACGACAAGGAAGGCATTATGGGAAGAAGTCCGATTTTAGATATATACTATACTATGTATTTATACTATGTATATATCGAAATTGAAACTAATTAACAGTTAATATCGGTAGGGGGGGGGGGTTAATGTCACTAAGTCCCCCTAAAAGTAATACCTTTTTTGTAATCATATGTAAAAACTGCAAAACTTGGATAATTCTTTTTATCACGATGCATAGACCGCACACTGTTAAAAATGTTCCTAATTTTACCAGATTTTACCATTTAAATTACGGTAAACCCCGATTATTCAATAATCTTTACGCTTTGTTACTTATACCTAACGTGAAATTACAATTTGGAAGCAGAAAAATGTAAATAAACAGTAGTTAGAAGAAAATAATACTACACATTTTGAAAAAAAGGATAGTATTTATACGCTAACCATTATTATATTTTCCGTAATATTACGTTCTTTTGTCACTTACTTGTTTTTAATGTAAGAATATGACTATAAAAATCGTTTAACATATAAAATGTGTTAAATAACGTCATAAGTAATGTCATCAAAAAATTAAAAAATCATATTTTTCCCTTTATTTTTAAAAATAGTTTTAAAAAACTCTTGTAGAACTCGATTCCTGCTTGTTGTGTTATATGCCAAATTATTTAGTTTATTTATTGAAAAAAAAGTAGTACCCATATATATTTAACTAACTTTTAGCATCGGATATCTGTAAAGTAATGTGTAGTGTAGTGGATAAGGTTTAGGCCTTTGTAATCCTTCAGGCCCGGGTTCGATCTTTGCTTTGTACCTACATCTATTAAGTTTACCGCCGATGATGATTTCCGTCATTGTGACAGTAAATCTGTACCATAATAGCCTCTACAACAAAGTAAATACTGGTAACTTCTTTTTATTCTCTATCCCTTTTTCCCCTTTGTTTTTGCCTTTTTCGCTCAAAATTGTTTGAAATATATATTTTTGCCAATCATGTGGTTACGTACATATACAACGTTTTATGAGTAACAGGTCACACGTGAAACTTTGGTCAGAAGATTGTTTAATAACGTTTTTAAAGTCCTTAATTGTTTAAACAAGTTAAACAACCAATCAATAACTTTGAACTGAGATGAGTATATACCAGTTAACATCATACGTCAAGAATCATTTGGTAAAAAGTACGATTGCGCGCGGTCACAATGCTCGGGCACTGTCTTCGCCAATAGTAAACAGTGCTTGACACGCGTGTAAATCTCAGCATCTATCTGTTGTGGAAGTTTTCGCGAAATTTTTTCTTCAAGATATTTTATCGGTGAAGATGGAACGAAATGTGTGAAATATGTTAATATTTATCTGAAAACATTCTCAGAGAGTACTGCCCTTCGCTCGAAATCTGCCGCCCCTGAACCTCTCTGTCCGCATTGGAGGGGAAGGTCAGAAGCCGAAAGGGGGGGGGTGGGAACGAGAGGGTAGTCCCACGTCACAAACAAAAGTCTTATGAGGAACAATAAACCCGATCCTTATGAGTTGTATTTCTAACTGTGTGGAGGAAAAACAAAAAAAGAATTGCCATCGATGCACTAACTACGGGCGACTGTATCTACCTCAATCCACACAGCAAGCCCAATTCAACAAGCACGAGTCTCTAAAATCATACCTACCCTTGATTCTTATACTAACTTTGTTTCTTGGTTCTTTTTAAGAATTCTTTCTGTTTCTGCCGATTTACCTCCCTACCCGTCCCAGTTTTATTTCATCCGTGCCCTGGTTCACACGGAGCAGAAGCCAAATGACAAGATGCAGTGGAAGGATGTCTGGTTTGTCTCCACAAGTCGGGACAGATTCTTACCGCAACTGGCCCCAGACGTGTAGGCCTACAGCTGGGAGTACATGACATGTACAAGTTTCCTGATTGTAACTGTTTACTACCAACTAATGTACTGTCCACATCGCAGTCCTGTTAAATATTTAACAAATAATTGTTGGTCTTAGGGTGATGATGGAGATTAATTTATCGCTCCCGATTTGCCCTAGCATCATGGCCTACTATCCACCTCCGAGGGCGTATTAGTCCAGGTATGCTAGTCCTGCCTAGTACTTCGCTATATATTCCTGTCCCCCTCTTCTTTCTCTTCCTCCGCTCTTTACCTTCTCTTTTCCGTCCCTATTCGTCATTAAGACTCATTTCCTGGCCTCGGCCTACATGTTAGGTAGCCATGTATGCTAGGCCAACGAGGGATCGAAATCTCCATTCCTCACCCGATATAAGACCATTCATATCATTTTAATATTGCTAATACCATACTTCCTGTGAATTTTTTGTTCACTGATTGTTCACTCTCCCTACTCGACCTTGCCATTTTATTTTCTATTATTTGCGTGCCCTACCTCCTACCCTAGCTTAGTGGAAAGTTGAAGAGAAAGATCCAGTTCCAAATCAAAATAAAATATTTCAAAAAAGTAACTGTCAGCTTCCAACTGTGAGCTCCACACGTAGAACTATAGTCCCCTTTCTCTTCGCTCACTCCAGTGACAGTGTTTCGTTTGCGCATATCCCTTCACATTATTAAACCTGCATCCAGCCATTGATCGCTGCATACATCTGCCTTTTGTGTTTATACTTTTTTTTCTTGTTTTTAAATTTTAAAAAACCTTCATAACTAGAATCGCACTCCTTTCTAACACTTGGTCATGATTATATTGCAATTAAACACATTTTTTTTTTTAATATTATTCAGCTCGTTTGATTTCAAGTCACATATCATGTAGTGTCCCAATGGAGGTTGATATCTGCGCGTTTTTTGACCCCCTCTTATGGTCTGGGTTGACTAATTAATATGATGTATTGCTACAAAATGGAAATTCAAGATGATACCTTACACACAAGTAATAATGAATGCTATTTTTTTAGCTCAAATTTATCTTTAGGTAAAAAAATTCATTAATCATCAAATGCCACTTTTTTTGCAACCCTGTAAGAGCACACACATCCCTCTTCTAATGTGCTAACAAATAACCCATTATCCCGAAAGGGATTTATTAGTACGGTACATTCAAATAGAATATAATTTTTTCATTTTCAACATAATTGTCTGGGGATTAATGCATTTTTCAAAAAAGAATTTTCTTTTATTTCCCTGTCCTATTTTTGATCGTTCTCACCCTATACGTTGTTCGTCCCACCCTGACATATCCCTTCATACTGCCAATTACATCCTATAATATGCTCTTCAATAAAATGGTATACATTGTAGAATTTGGATCACAGCATTTTGAGCTATAATGAAAGAAATAGGGTAAAAAAGCAGTCGGGATTTCAACCGCTATTTGCGCCTTTGGAGTCCTTCGATTAGCGCGCAAAACCGACCCCCCCGTCACAGGCACTGTCTTGCATTTTTTGTATGCAGGGCAGTAAATATAATTAATTAGAACAATTTAAGTGAAATTTAACGTGTTAATACGATAATAAATTAAACCTCAACCCCCCGATCTAACTATACATCGGTATAACAGTGACCATAAATTTTTGCCTCGCCGATCACTACTACTTCCGGGTCCACGTGACCGACTCAGAACGTAAACTCTGTTAACGGTCTACACCTAACACAGATTCGAAGCACGTAATCAATGTATTGTTTGGCAAGCCGTGCCGTGTCTGGTACGGTAGTGTTATGTTAATATAATTCAACGATTCTCCCTCGTCTGATCGGAAGCAGTGATCGTTATTCAATAGTCCAGTAGCATACTGAAAAAATTCGGGACCCGCTTGATTAAAGCACCAAACTTGGCACACTTGTTTGTTTGGGCCACCCATAGAATCATATTAAAGGTAGGTTGCCAATTTTTTTGAAGTCCATGTCAGATTGGCCGACAATTTCCAAATGGCTGCAAAATCTCCATAAATAGTGATAGTTCTGGCGATACAAATATGCTACTCTTACTTGCATGTTGAGGTAGCTTAAAACTATATTTATAGGTTTTACACCACATGTAACATCGAAGGATAACTAAGGCCATGGTGGACACCTCCTTATATTTGCATAAACCCAAGATGGCGCCTACACCCATTAATCAGCTCTAATTTTTGTCATATTCAAACCTAGAACAGACTATTATTTTTATCTAATCATGTTTTTGAGGCCAAGTAATTCAATTAAATAAACATTACAATGACATTGGCAGCTTACTTCACGGTCAATCTAAGATGGCTTGCCAAGAAGGTCCCAAATTTTTGCCGCGAAAGTCAAGTTTGGGACGGTAGGGTACATAATACTTATTTATAGGGTGTTTGTGGGTATAGTCAACCTTTTTTTTGAGGTCAAGATCCATTAAAACTACTTACATGACCATGAGGGGCTTATGGGTCATGGTCAATCCAGATGGCTGCCAAGAATAAATTCGCCACTATGGCCACCAAATCATGTCGGAGCAATAGGGTACTAGATACTTAACTTATAGTTGTGTTTGTGGTTTAGTTTAACCATTTTAAAGGTGGTGAGGTGTCGATTAAAATCAATCATGAAACCTTTGAGAGCGTATACAATGGTCAATCCAAGATGGCTGCCAATAAGGTCACCAATATGGCCGCGCTCAATCATGGTTTGAGGCTATAACTATTATTCTATTTCAAAGAGTTGCCACTAGAGGTGTTATTTTTTTAAATCTTTTTTGTGGGAGGCAAGTAATCTAATGAGCAACTTATAAGGGGGGTTACTTATTTGTTTTCTAGTCTTTGTATAGTTTAACACTGTTTTGAGGATGGCAGTTAGTGATTAGCCTTTTGGGTTTTCATAAAATATAACATTGTAACATACACTATGAGCCAGTAAATTCTTAATCCTTTGGGCAAGTTCAGTAGCTTTCATTCAGGGGGTTATTCACCCCCGGGTTTTTGGGTATGATATATGTATACACGATCACACAAGGTCAATGTATGTAGAAGTACAACGCACTGAACTGGTCCTTCATGGATGAGCATCTTGTAACGCATAGTGAATATCCTTTAATGTTGGGAATTTAGAATTAACATTAGAAAGTCAATAATTTGAAGGATTATTTGCGGTTGAAAAGGTAGAAAATGAGGCCCGTATTATATTTAATAAAATTCCCAAAAATAAACATTAACAAAACAAAAACAGTTGTTTTTAACCCAGGGTAATTTCTCAAATCTCTGTTATGATTCTCTACATATGACTATTTCTGGGTTTTGTAGCCAATCCTAGAAACGTAATTTCTGGTTATAAAGTAAAGAGCTTCCGGGATTTTCTTTTTCCTCCCTCTGGTGGCGGCATCCTAAGCGCGCACGCTCTGTGCTCCCTGATTGGCTGTGAGAATCCGACTCTTGTTTGATCCTAACTGTGCGGAGTTGGCTTGGGAGCCCTGCTTGGTTTTAAAACTACCTGGTAAAATTTTTCTCCGGGCAATCGAGATTTAATCATAACAAAGAAGCACATGGGTAGGGAGAATAACAAGGTAAAAGATGTATTAATTGAAGAAGACAGAAATCAAATTGTGTAGAATTATTTAAGCACAGATAGACGAACCGTACGTTGCAATAAGAAAGGCAGCAGAAAAGAAATTGACATATACATTGATAATAATAAAATCATTTGTCATTGTGGATTGAAGGAAAAGTAAGTGAAAATAATCGTGCTTATGACGTACAATTTTATGAACAAGAGAGCGTGTCCATTTTTCTATGTACTGTAACATGCCAAGCAAACAATTCCCTGCGGCAATGCAACCCATTCAAGTGCGAGCTCCCCCCAACCCACGTTGCCTAGCGACAGCTCAGGAGTCGGCTATAGAACGAATTGGAGTTGACGGTTGTAGGGGACCCCCTAGTCCCCTCTCCCTTCGCGCGGGGGCTCTTCTTTATGAAATCGCTTCCCTACCATGGACCTTCCTTCCACGTTTAATTTCCCTCCCCCCACTAGTGTCCAATGCTCCGAGGCGTCTTACTGCCCGCTCCTGCAACTGCGGTGGTGTTCAATATCCAACACGAGACTTCCTTCACACAACCCAAGGTAAGAGGGGGTTTTCCCCACCCTTTCCTACAGCTTCTCCTCTTTTTCTTCCGCGGACTCTGAATGGCACTCCTCCTTCAACATCATCTCAACCACCCCAGCGCTCCTTCCAAGCCTAAGCGCTTGGAGCTCCTCTCCGTCGCTTCTATCTCTAACTCTATTTTTACCCTCTTTCTCCCAGACTTTCACACCTGCACTCCAACCCAGTCCAAGCGCTTTGAGCTTCTCTACGTAGGTTCTACTACCTTCAAGTAGCGGGGGCTGGCTCCTGTTCTCAGATTCGTACCAGCACACTCCAACCTTGTCCAATGGCTACAAGTATCACTCCTACCGCCCCTGAATGGCACTCCTCCTGCAACGAGCTTCGCATCCCACTCCTGCCAAGCCTTTTTCGCCCGATCTCTTCCGCCTTGTCCTGCCAAGTTCGATGGGCACTCTCTCTCCCATTCCCCTGTCTCCTCTTGGCTCATACTTCACACCGTACTCTAACCCCGGTCCAAGTTCGCCGAGAACCACCTTTTCCGCCTAACAAGCTGGCCGAGCGAGAACCATCGCTCGGCACCTGTAAAGCTCAGCAGCACCTATATTTCAAGAGCAATCCACGCTTAGCACCACATCGTGTTCACAAAGACCTCGAGTAATCCCTGTCTTCCGTATCACTATTTAATCCACTCCATTCTAGATGCTCTTTATCTACACCTTAGTTTGGATTCAAGGATTCTTCGACCATGTAACGATGTCGGGCTATGAACTCTGGTATGCATAACAGTTCTGGCTTTATCTAGTTGTAATAAATACTCCCGCCCCGCCCCCCTTTCCCCTTTTTTCTTTCTTCTTTCTCGCTTCTTCCTGCTTTCTTCCTCTTGTCTCTTTTCTTCGGGGGACTTGTTCAAGTCTTTGTCCTCCCGGTCTCGGCGCTAGGCTCCCTGCCCTGCTTTGTTCCTCCCCACTCTCTCTCTCCAGTCCCCTTTCAGTCGGCCGTCTCTTCTAAGTTCATTGGCCCTGGGACGTCCGGGGTTCACGGTTTTGGAGTCTTCCTTCATATACAATATCCCTACTACATATCGCCCCCTTTAACCTTGCTTGTAACAACCGGTTTTTTTAATTATGCAGAGCAGCATTTTTCAATGAACTGGCGGATAGAATGAGGCCATAGTACTGTAGGATTAACATCACGGTGGCTATTTTTGGAATTGCAGCATGCACACGGTCAATCCGCCCCAACTCATTACTACGGTACTTGTTTGAATGAAATGACTTACCCCATACGTAAACAGTGACTGGACGCCATAAGTGAAATACACTGATTTTAAATAGTGAAGAACCATAGCTCAAAATCATGATTAGTCGCCATATTGGTGGCCTTAATTTGGCTCCATTCTTGGATTGACCATGATGCAGGCTCTCAATGGTTCAGATTGATTTTATGGATCCCTTGACTTGCTTTAAAATGGTTGACTACACAACGAAGCTATGAGGGAGCATACTATAAAATTGAGTACCCTATTGCTCCAATATGATTTGGCTGCCATATTGGCGACCTCTTGGCATCATCATGATTGACCATTATGGTAAGAGCCTCATGTCATGTAATTGGTTTTTTTAAACAGGATTCCTTGATCTTCAAAAACGGTTGACTGTACCACAAACCCCGCTATAAGTAAGTTTTAAGAGTATGCTACCCTAATGCTCCAAACTTGACTTGCCGGCAAAATTATGGGACCTTCATTGGCACCATCTTAGATTAACCTGATTTAAGCCTTCATTGGTGGTACTATTATTGGTTTAACTGGTTCCTACCTACCTCCCCCTATGATTACTATCTACCACAAATCTCCTCCTTTAGATAAATATGAAAAAAAAAAATAATAGCTGAAATGGTATTGTGGCGGGCCAATCTTGGACGGTCTATCCTGAATATCTCAAAACGTTCAAGGATGCACCAGGTGCACCCAGTAGATTCTGAAAGCGGAAAACCTTCGGCCGGCTACACAATTCAATCATACAATAAACTATATCAAAAATGGGTTCCAGGTTTCATCTGAAATCCCTGTTCCGCTGCTGGACTAACACGTGTATTATATACATCCAATCAAACATTGTAGGCTGCGATTCTGAGTGCATTAGCCCAAATCTAATAGCACTGAACACGTGGGTACACTGTCTAGTAAGGACACAAATTTAAACAGTGTCACAGTGTTTGATCTTTACCTCTTCGTGCCCTTGATTAGGTACAACTGGGCAATTCGCCTTTAATCAATGTTTCTATGGGACATAATAAACAACTCAAACGCTCTAAATAACTACTGATGGCAATAAAGCATGAAATGTAACAATATATTAAAACTGCATCTAGTAAAAACGCTGAAGCTGTTACACAATGTTACACAATGTGACCTTTGATATCTGGGTTACATTGACCAACCCCCACCCAAAACCCCCTCCGCACGTTGACCCAAACTTGAAACGTTGTTTATGGTTACAATATAGACACAATAGGGTAAATATAAAAAGTGTACCACAATCTAGCAAAAAATACGGATTTAAACAGAGTCCACTATGACCTTTGAACCTCTCTGCGTAAACCTTGACCTAATAAAGCAGAAAGGCCCCTTAGACTTGGCACCCCCTTCATACTTTTCTTCTTGTCGTGATAACCTAAGGGGTAAGTGTGCAAAAATTGGAGCTTTAATCACGTGGGTCACGATCTGCCCAAATGTTGCTCTAAGCACCTGACTACAATACAATTCAATTGAATAAAACCCTCAAGATTTAAGTTTGGCGGGCTATTTTGAAATAATGTGCTCACACATATGTTGGTTATTTCTCTTAAAAAGTCTTGAACACAGTTTTAGTACTACGTGACTGTTGGCAATATAGTCCATGAATGAAGACTTGAAAAGGACCCAAAATTTTGTACACGCAATTGGTCGACTATTCCGTAGAATTTTTGCTAAAATATCGATGTATTTGGGATGACATTCGTTGAGATAATATAAAATGTGACTTATATCTTTCAGTTTCGTAGAATTGAAACAAACTGGGCCAGTTTTAATTTCGTAAAACTCATATTTTGTGAACTAACAGACGGAATCTAAATGGGGGACTTTTTGACCTCTGTCTTATGAAAAATGAAGCTATTGTTGACATAGCCCAACCCCTACCGTGTCAATGTGCACTGGTCGGGGTGTAGATAGGAAAAGAGCGAGTATTTTTCTGCATCTTGTTAGGTCATGACATGAGCCAAAAATTTGGTAAAATGGCCCTATTTACAGGATACCTAGCTACAAATATAAAACTGAGCTCACAGCGTCCGCCGTGCGGCCCCAGAGTCATTGCAAGCCGAACAGACCCGGTGTGAAACAGACATAGTCGCCGACGGGACCATAGTCCGGGGATCCATAGACGATAACGTAATAAAGCGTGAAACTAATGTTCGTGAAGAGTCAACTGGACAGGCTTGCCCAATTTTTCACCATTGTTCCCGGACGATAGTACGCCGGACAATAATTTCTTCTACAACCTACACCTATGGAAGCCCGTACTATGGTTCCTACCGGACCCTTTATAAAAAATCTGCTTTCACATCATTTCCCCACACCACAACCGGTTCGATACGCTCGAGCTGATAACAGATTTGCTTCCGATTCTGTTTGGTTTTAACGTCATCTCAGCGTTGAAGCTTAGATAGGAGGCACGCCGTTATTACGTTCCCTACAATGGTCTCGTATTTTTTAGCGACTCCAGTTATTTTACGTTCTGCACGTTTTGTATGTAATAGAGAGTCCCAGCTGCCAGTCAAAACGCCGTTTTTACGGTTTATTTTTAAGACCATGCAGGTTTCAATTAGTACAAGTAACCTAATTAAAACACCCAAAATTAAATGTGAAATACCAGACGAATCCCCCATGGAAGTATAGACAGGTAAATTTCACCTCTCGCGTGTCTTAAATCTCGACGCAGACTTACCGATTTTGATCACTGAAGTAGCACTCTTTGTCCCAGCAAATACTTAATTCGTTCGCAGTTTTCTGGGGTGTTTTGAGATATTTGGATACGTAAAAGTTATAATATAGGCTATCGAATACGATTCGATTGTTTGTTGAAATAGGTGAGAAAAATTAAAACTTAAAATTCTAGGGGAAGCTGGCAAAATTGCACAATAAGAAAAAATTTCTTTCACCCCATGCATTTCTATAATGTCCCCCGCCAGAATTCCATAACTAGAAAGTCCAGAAAAATCCAAGTGGTGGAAATATGACTATGCATAAATCCAAAATGGCTGCCAATCCTAAGATTTTTGACAAGATTTTGTTATATTACTTAGGTCTAAAATAAATATTTTGGCACCTCTAATGCCTAAATTTTGTGTAATTTATGTATACTTATATGTTTACTGTCTAATTACAGACAAACCATATTCTTGACAGAAATGTACTCATAAATTTGCATAAATCCAAAATGGCGCCAATTCTAAGATTTTACCTGATGTGTTATATAATTATCTAAAATTTATTTTGGCCACCAAAATGCCTAATTTAATTAATTGATGACTTACATATATTTTTATTTGTCTTATCAACACCATAACAGGCTTGGTAGAAGTATACCTAATTTGCTCATAAATCCAAATGGCTGCCAATTCTACCATTTGAAGCAAGATGTCAAACCTTGAATCGGTTAAACTCATATTGCACTACATTACATGACCAAAACAAACTCACTATCCACTTGCTATATAATGCTTAGAGCAACCCCTACGCGCTCAACAGTCTCTTAACACCCCGCTCACGCACCACAACGTGTGGTCGGAAAAAAATTGTATCTTTATAATTTTAATATACTAAATTACCTTCATGATAAAATTTGTTAATAGTGAATATGTGAATATGTTTTCCCGGCCCTTTGGGGCTTCCCAAAAAAGAAAAAAACAAATAAAAAGTTGTTCTCTTCAAAATCATTACGCAAGCACATATCATACACACCTAAATGTATCCAAAAAATTAACAAAAAATGTTTTAGTTTGTTGAAAGAGATCCAGGTCTTTTCGTCAAAATCTTCTCGATTGAACATTGTGATTCCCTTGAAAACTTGTTATATCGGTTGAAAAAAACAACAGGTTTTCAATTGATAAACCATTTTTTTCATTGTAAAACCTTGGTATTCAATTGCAAATTCTGCATTATCGCAGATATACTAGTAGTTTCCATTTTAATTAACAAAAACAAAACAATATTCCTCGCCAAGAGAGAATCCAACGTGTTTTTGTGTCAGTCCTGTACCTGCCTTAAGGCATGAAGACACAGAGGGATAACAACTTGTCCACTGTTGTCTGTTAGTTTTTTGATGTCTGTTGTTGATGTGAAAAAGGTTCACCTTTGCCTGTACTTCTGCATGCTATGAATGGATGTAAACAAACTTGAGTTATGGATGCAACATGGGATCCCTCATTTGGTGATGAGCCAAAGGTCACAACAATGTCAAATGTCATGTGAGATCAAGTTGTAAGGTAGGCTGAAAATGTAAATTGGGGGGGGGTCCTCAATTGAAAAGTTGAAGTTCAATTTGGAACCAAACTTGAGTCATAGATTCAACATTGGATCCCTAATTTTGTCGATGAGGTCATAAAAAATGTCACATGCGACAATGTCAAAGGTCATATGAGGGCCTATCATTTTCAAACCGCGACGGCAGGTGACCAATCAGTCCGAGGACCGAGTTTTTTCAATAAACCAAGAACCCGAGTTTTCATCGAGTCATCCAGTTTTAATCGGCTGAGAATCCAAGTTTTTTCAATGGTAAACCAGGTCTTCAATCGAGATTTCCATTTCTTCTTCTTCCTTTGCAGTCGAGAAGTATTTTTTTCAATTGAAAAGCTTTTTTTTTTCGGTGACATAACACCAAATACCAGCAAGAATCCGGTTTTTCAATGAGGTGGGGACTTAAAACCTCAGTCATCAATGACGTGGCTATAAAAAAATTTTTGTGTGGGGTTCTCATGAGCCGTTGAGGTTGACCTGTGCTTTCCTATCAAGGTCCAACCTTGGCTTATTAGATTGCTGTTAAACAAACGACTTTATTGGTTCAAGGTAGAATATACCATTGCTCAGACCATCATTGCTTGATCAACGATGATCCATGGGGATGCTTCGAACTGCAGTGTCAGTGATTGGGTAGCAAAGTGAGTCCGTGGAATTCTCTGATCTTAAAATGTTGGTTAGGGGGTACTAGGTTAACATGGTTCGTCCCCAAACTTCTTGGATACCTGATCATTTTGAAGGATCCCCTCCAAAGGTTTGCAGGAAGTATGCCAGACAGAATTGGAATATTATTCTACAGGCGTATATAGAATGACCTCTTTCTTTCCTTGTGTGAATGTACACTTCGACTACCATATGGTGCAACACACACATACTTCACCAGTTGAGTATGCAAAGCAACAGTTGATTTGTGTCCAAGGATGCACCCCATTTCACCCCTACGAGGTCCTTCTAAGGAGGTGACACAAAGACTGAGGTCTTGGCAGCGACGGTCGTTGGGTGTGTTGATGGAAAGTAAGGCCGTGGTCAATTATGACGACAAAGTTCTTTGGTGTTGGATCGCGTAACAGTTTTTTTCATCTAGAGTGATGTTAATGTTTCTATTTTAGCGCAGTGGTTTGTAAGGTGAAAAATAGAGCCGAACAGTCTTGGTTTGCTGAGTTCCAAGTGCCATCGGTGGAAGAATTGGCTAACAGTGATATGGTCTCGATGCCTTAAATCATCAAGGCCTCAAAGTAATGCACTGGGCAGCTATTCCAAGCACCGTATCGCCTGCATGGAAGTACTAGCGAAGAAACTCCCTTCGGCATATCTGAGAAAGATATAAAATGTTGAAGAGATTGGGTGCCAGGGGACAGAATAAACTTGGTGTGTTGGGCCCTTTCCGAAGTTTTGGGCTTTCGCTTTCTTGCATTGCCATTTGATGGTCCCCCGGCCGAGAGATCCGGGATGAGCAGTATTAGGAACGTGACAAGTTTGACATCAGGGAAGATCTTGAGTAGAAGGGAATGGGGAGAGAGAGAGGAGGAGAGACTAAAGGTAGAGACCTCCATGTCAGACTGTATCATATGCAGCAGATAGATCTCGAAAGACTGCTCCAAACTTCTGTTTCTTCTTCCATGAAGGCTGACCTCAAATATCAGTGGCAAATCTTGCTGTCTGATCTGTTGGTGGTTTATGTCTTTGAAAGCAATTTGGGTGAGGGGGTATATTTGTCTTGGCCCGTAATCATTGATTCTACTGAGTACCAGTCTCCCAAGCAGATACATGTGAGATAGCAGCGAGATGGGTCTGTAACTCTTGGGTTCGCTTGCTGGATTTCTTGGGCGTCATGGATTATAACTGACCTTTGAAGAAAAAAATATCCATCTTGGGAATTGCTGATGATCCCATAGACAAGTAGAGAGAAGAATTGACCATTTGCTTGCTTCGGTGATCTCATCCTAGGTGCATGGTTAAGACATGGGACTCGACGATGCAGAGGTTTGTTAGAAATATTTAAATCTCTTCGGTTGACACACGAGCATGGGCTTTTTGCCTTGTTGGACGTGGTCTTGCCACTTTCCATTGGTGACAAGTACTAAGACGATCTAATTTGCAGAGACAGGACACTGCTTAACTGGACAGCTACGACCAGTGAGCTTGTTGACGGTGTTCTTGGCCTTGCATCAGCTTGAGTGGGTAAAGTTGATATTGGATATCTCCCCCTCGTCACATTCCTTGTTCCAACAGGGGGTGTAGGGGTTCTGCCTCTTGGAATGGAATGTTTAGCTGCTTAGTGGAGCATAGAGCAGAAGTCAGAATATGTGTCGTTGATGCTAGAAGACTGAAGAAGCCAGGTTTGGCAGCTTGGATGATAATTCACTAATGAGTTGTTTGAACTTGGGCCACTTGGCTTTCCTGAAGTTCCATCTCTTTTTGTAAAGGCCAGAGAGTGACCTTGATGTCACTGATAACCAAGATAGGACAGTGGCCTGATCTGGTGAATGATCTTTCTGGAGCAGCGGAATCGGATGTCATCGGTGAATGTTTTCCGGTCGTGAGAGGTAAACGCCCAATGAGTGCTTGAGTAGAAGGCAGGTGGACCCTTACTATCAAACAGCAGTTGTCGGTGTTAGAATAGTCATTCTCCACCAGAACATAACATTTTTATCAATATTTTATGTGCAGTGCCTACTTTTCAGCCACATAGGTGTATGCAAATTAAGGCACACAGCTTACACAAGTTACCAAGATATTCAGTAGAAAAATAGATTAATATGGAATATAACTTTAAAGTCCATCAAAAGTTGTATGTCACATGTTCACAAAATTTTGTTTCACAAAGTTTGATCAAATAAAGGTAAACATGTAGAATTGACAGCCAATTGGGTTTTAAGTAAGGACTAGCTTCTCGCTTTAACATGTGAAGTATAATACACTTATGAAATGTAAATTTATGTACTGCAAAGCCATCTAGGAGAAGAAATACAGCATAAATGAATAAAAATCTGAAAATTGGCAGCCATTTTGAATTTATGCAAATTAGTTATGCTTCCACCAATCAGGTTACATATTTCTATATAACGTATGAAGCATAATATACTTATTTAATGTAAACATATTCATTTTAAGGGCTGCAACAGTAATTTAGGAATAGCTATACAACAAAATGAATGTAAAACATAGGAATTGGCGGCCATTTTGGATTTATGCAAATTAGGCGTACTTCCACCACTTGGATATTTTTGGACTTTTAGTATGTCGTTCTGGGGACCTTATAGAAATGCATTGTGGTGAAAAAATTCTCTTGCAGTTTCTCCATCATATCCAGATATTTCCTCAGCAGAACCCCGTTGTATACAGTATGGGTGTTATTCGACAGGGGCTATTTTGGGTAGGAAATGTCATTTCACTTTTATTTTTGTGTACATTTAAAAAGTACATAAAGTGCAACAAGAATCAACTATTAACTCAATGTGACCAAAAAAATCAGATTCGATAGTATGTCGTGACCACGACGATATGATCACATCGCAAACAAAAAGAAATAATGTAATAAAACGGCAACAAGAATCAAATTGGGATAGTCAGGTCAGGTCAGGACATCCGGACATGTAGGATAACAGATGATAAATAGAGTCGTATTAACAACAGCGTAAAGACCACGGTCATGGCAAATTAAAATTAATGATATCAGCATATAAATAGATATTTGATTTAAGTATTATTAATTATCAATTGCCTCTCAAGTGTGTATTTAATCCCAATATTTAATTATTTAATTTTTTTTTTGAATCAGTAAAATATTTCAATTTGGTTTTCACTCTTGTTGGTGCCTAAGGGTGGGGGGTGTCTTAGGGACCTAATCTAAACATGCTAATTAAGCCGTGGGCGAATTTTGGACCCACCTTGGGCACCTAAGTGTTAAAGCTAGGATTGGAAAGGCCCGTACATCATTAATTAGCTTAAAACATATGCAACTCGAAAGTATTGTCGCAACGCAAAAAAATCAGACGCTTCAATGCAATTCTTATATCAGTGCTCCTGTATGGGCTGAGACATGGAGGATGACAAAGAACAAAATTCATAGCTGTCTACATAAATTGCTCTGGAAACATTGGCCAGACAAGATCAGCAACACTAAACTATAGAGAAAAAACAAATCAAGACCCAGTGAAAGATGCAATTGGTAGAAGATGGGTTGGATTTGACATATACTAAGGAAGCCAAGTTCTAGCACAAAACTAACTCTCACATGGAACCGACAAGGGAAGCGAAAAGAGGTCGACCAGGAAATACCTAGCGACGGGACCTCCCGGGACCTTCAGGTTATACACCACAAACCGTAAGGATAAAGAATCTTGGGTGGACTACTTCCATGCATGGCATCTGAAAAAAAACGCCTCAAAATGTCCTGAAAAAATGGCCTGTTATGGTCTCACTCCATAGTTGTCGCCCGATTGTGGTAGCCGTCTTCGAATTCGTATCTTTCTAGCCTCTAATTTATCCAAGGATCACACGCTACAGCACGTTTGGACTTTGATATTTATTCGACCTCCGAGCTTCGGGATCATTAGGAGCTTGGTTTTCTTTAGGAAGGACAAGTCGTCCTTGAACACGTCCCAACTATTGAAATTGACGTTTACGCTAGAAAATTCGGCCAGGACTTTTGCAACTGCATCTTTGTTGTAATTTTTGCCAATCACCGTTTTAATGGATTGGTTTGAACACACACTCAAATAAATATTGCGTTATATTAAATTTAAACTTTTACAGTGTGTTTGTCCTAGTTATCTTCAGATAGTTTTTTTGAAAACCCGAAGTTTTTTGCGTGGTTTTGGCCTTGTTCAAGTTGACCGTAACAGTACTAGTACTCTCAAGTTGTGGTGTCACCTTTTCAATAGGGGCTAATTTAGGTTTTACACAGGGTTCAACTTTTAGGGACCATCATGTTGATTTATGCCATATTGCCGTCTAAGTCCAGGATTCTAAAATGTAATAGTGTTGTACCTCTATGGGCCCATGCTTTTGATGTTATTGGCAAAATTGCTAAATTGTAAAAAAAAATCAATTCCCATTCGTACAGGGGAATCAGAAATCAAGAAGTTGTTCCAATTTTTGGTCAAATAGATGCATATTTATCAATGTTATGGACAATAGGTCATGTGACAACATAATGCAATTAGCATTGACCTTCATTAGCCTTTATCTCGATAAGTAAACACTTAACATAACCAAACTTACTTTGGGGGGAGTCCCTCTTTAATCAGGCAATAAATTGCAAGTATTTAAAATATAATCAGAGTAGCTTTCATGTTGACCCCTAGTTACAAATTGCAATTGACCTTTTTAACCGTTTAGTCATTTTTTACCTATAACCCCAAAGCAATAGTCGTAATTGGTACAAACTATACATTTATGGACTCCTTATGACAAGACGGACAACATGGCATCGTTTCCAACATTATTGGGGCATTTTTAATGGTGTTACCCCTATGTAAAACTGAAAGGAAATAGTCATGATTCTTATATTTTGGAAATTTTGGTATGATTGAAGCTTAAGTACGTAGATTACATATAAAATCAAAATAAGTTGAAAATTGTCCACATTTGTTGAGTATTTTTTGCCGTTTCATTCCCGCCCAATAGCTTACTACTCGAAACGATTCCGACAAATCCACATGCAGGCAAATGTGACGTCAAATAGTGATGACCATCATAAATTTACTGGTCGTGTGGACCATCTATCGCAGTGTTGCCACTTCATCATAATTAAATAATTAAACACAACGAAATGAAACAACATATTTGCATTCTGTCAACTTTTTTTTTTCTAATTTTATTATTACTTTCATACCATCAATATTACAGTGTCAAGCAATAACGATTCGAGTCAACACGATGTTTTGTTTGGTCATCACTTTGACGTCACGAGGAGAATAAATTCGGGGCGCTTTTGATCAATGACGCCGTGGCGAAAAATCCGCCGTTTTCTTTCTCTAATGTCAAAAAAAGCAAAATTAAAATGCCATCTATTTGTTAATTTTACATCAGAATTGTATTATTTTTCGGGAATTCGTGATGTATGTACATATATTTTATGATTAGTCAAACTGAGCTTGACAAAATCCTTGGACATATTTCCTTTAACACATTACGTTACATTTCCCCAGGAACTGGCCTTCCTAATTTAGATATTTAATAATAAGTCAATTTTTAAAAAATAATTTTATCGATGAAATCGGTTTATAATGATTTATTTCGCTTTGAATATGTAAGTGCTACGACATCAATGAAACATCACACCCAGAAAAACCCTGTAAGAATTAACTTCGCATGATAGATACAAATGACTTTATTTCCTGTAAAACAAAGAAACACACCGAAAATAGCATACCTACCGCGTTATTTAAGCGTTCTGCGCAGTAACACACAGTCGGGGATCCATAGGTGACATAGTTGAGGGAACCCGACTCAGATACCCTAAAGTTGGAGAAGTGTTTTCGGACAATTCAAGGGTGCTGATTTCGAATATGTACCATGCAAAATTCCAAGTTTGGTGGAAAAGTGAGTTTAAAAAAGGGGATTTACCCTATTTTCGTTATTTTTTGGAAATATAGCGTTATCAAACCGTGCGCAATGATCCACACTAATTTGACTAAAAGGTTTAAGAAGTTTTTAGATCATTTGAGTGTGTTGATTTTCAATAGACACCATACAACATCACCACATTGGTGTGAAAGTGGATTTTCAAGGGGACTTACCCGATTTTCCTTATTTTAAATATAGCATTATTAAACAATCCCCAAGATCCACTAATTTTACTAAAAGGTTTTAGAAGTGTTTTCGTATGAAGTTTGATGTGCTGATTTTGGAATATACACCATAAAAAATCACTTCACGTTGGGGCAAAGTTGATTTTAAAGGGGTAATACCCTATTCCTTGTATTTTTGAAAAAAAAGGATTATTAAGAAACCACTAATTTCCGAGCACATAAAGGTCCTCTGGATGATGGGCTGGCCATTGATTATGCAGGTTTTCCTGTCATGTTCTTGCCTAAAACTAGTCCATTCTAAAAATTAAAGGGCACTTCTTCTATTGACAAAATAGAGAACGAAAATCAAATATTTACTTTCTTAGAGTTGTTAGCGTAAAGGATTTGTTCTCTTTTTCTGCTCCAAATATTGTCCAGAGAAAAATTGTATGTTTTATCAGTTTTCAGAGAAGAATCGTGTGTTTTGTCATACTTCAGGATTGTATGTTTACCAAAGTTAATAGCAAATGAAAGAAAATTGCCAGAAAACTTGTTTTCGTGTCAAAGGTATTTATGTAAATGCTTTTTATTTTGTTTTTCTTCCACGCACAAGATTAATCAAAATAAATTGGGTCAGCACTATATTTAAAGTTAAAGTGTGTCGGGTAACACCAATCAAACAATTTCTTTTTATGCCCATCAAAACCACAGGTTTTATATTTATGATGCAGTAGGATGACCCATAGCTCCAATACAAGAATACTCAAAGTTTGTGACCCCCTATTAAAAATTGATGAACCCCAGATTTTTCATGAACCCCCAAATCTGAAGAAAATGATATCCCCTCCGATAAAAACTACATTCACTTCACCAGCTCATTACCTGTTTATATTTGCAAATTTTAAAGCATCATTCTTTACGACAGGGGAATGAGGTGTTAAATTATTTCAAAGAACTTATTCTTTTCCCGCCTTTTTTCAGAACATTCACCTACAATCATTATAATTGTTTCAAGAACTATTAGAAATGCAATTAGAGTAATTCATCATTTCAAAGAACAAAATGCAATACGGTATATAAAGATATGATCAAAACAGTGACGTAACCCGTGGGGGCATGGAGCAAGAACCCTCAGTCAGATTTTCCCCTTCCCCAAGAAGCAAGGTAAAGTACATGTTCATTGGGAAATAAGTATTTTGCCCCCGTCAAATGCTCTTTTTTGTGCTGCTGTCCTAAATATTATCCCATGATGCCTTTTTTTTTAATTTTCAGTCTCAGATACTCATTGACCCCCATTGTCTTCTTTCCTTCTATACCTACATGTTTGCGTAAAAGTATCCACTTTTTAAAGAATTTTATAATTCATAATTTTATAATTTAATGGCAACAATTTTACAATTTCATTGCAATTGGAATTCTTGAAGAGATGCACTTCATATATGAACTTCAGGTTGTTACCTAAATGGTCCCCTTATCAAAGTTTCATACTGGATGACCTCATTTTTATTCAGCTTGTGTACCCAATGACCCCCTATTTTTGGTACATTTACCTGAAAGGCCCTACTTTACACCTGACTGAGGTACATACCCGTCACTTCAGATAAGCAGTTCCCCCGAGATCTTTTCAGAATGAGGAATGTGACCTTGAAACTCTTCAGAGACCATCAAGATACATTGTTCCGGGGGTTTCTTGGATTTTGGTCAGGTACCAATGCTTGTTCCAAAAAAGCTGCAAATGCGGGATACCGCTATAGTGTATAAAATTAAAATTAAAAGAAACCACAATAATCAAGTTCTAGTCTTGCTAGGAGGTATCAAATTATGTTATTGATTGTGATGGTTCTTTATACAAGGAGCAAATTAACCTAAACATATAGTAGCAAAATAACCACGAGTGGGTATTTTTTTTTTTTTGGCAGAGCACAAGTGTTATTTTATTGTTATATTGGGCTAGTTTAAAGGGATATCTTTATTCATGGTAGTTGAGAACAGGTCCCTCAAGGGGTATCTTGCAATGAAAATTGGTCCCGTTAGGGGTGTATTTTCATGAAAGCTAGTAAATTTTCCTAAAAATTGGCCCCTTTATGGGTCTTTGTACTGAAAAATTCATACCGTTAGAGGTGACTTTCAGAACCCCCTGGAATGAGCATGGGTCTAACCCACAACCATATGAGAACCCCCCCCCCCCCCCCCCCAACGACATGTTATCAAGGTAAAAATAACCAAAATTTCTGTCCTCACTTAAAAGGACTGGAGTCAAGTAATTAAAGATTGGACTCCGGCGATTTCCCGAGGAGGGCGCCCTCAATTTTACAAACAAATCATGTTTTGTAATAATAATGCTTTACATATATAGTCATTGCGTGACTAGCTATACCTCATATCGAAGGTCCTTCATATAGAAAATCACAATTTTGTACAATATTTTGTAATTTACACATTTTTTTTTTTTTAAGTGTTTTATTTTAAGAAGTTCAACCGTAATTCTTTGAAATTTCATATCAAAATTTTTATTTGATTGAGAATTCTAATTAATACACAAAAACATCTTATCTATGAGTCTTCATTTAATTGCTTGTTCAAATTAGAACTTAGGTTCTGAAAAGAAGTATTAGTGCTTACTATTATTCGTGCTGGTGCCTATTATCGTTACAGCATTTTACTCGTGTCCCTTTATTCCGAATATTCAAACTTAGATTGTTTGGTCGATAAAATATACTTAATGAGCCCTTTATAAGCATTTTGAACTCATTTAAATACACAGCTGTTTTGAAATGAAATTTACAAAGTTGTTACCTTTCATGTGTAAAAATGTTAAGGTGCCAAATAATAATCACCCAAGTTGGTGCTTGACTTGCTAGCCTTAAATCAGGTAGTACCCCCTTAATCAAACGTTAGAGGTTTTCATCAATTTTAATTTTAGAAAATCAGCCAAAGTCAATGTCCCGACCTTTTAAGTGACGTTAAAATTTTCTGAAGGACGTGCATTATTGTATCGTATTAAAAAACTGTGTGTTATAATAAACTAGGGTAGTATCCCTTTTTTAAAACAAGATTCACCACTTTCCACCAATTATCAAATGGCATGCAGAAGATTTGAACTCAGCACCCTCGAAGTGACCTAAAACACCTCTCAAATCTTTTAGTGTATCTTGAGTAGTGTTCAACACTTATTTTGAGCCTTTTAGGCTGGATGGATCCTAGAATACCGTGATAGTATCCACTTTTTTAAGTGATCTTGATATGACGAGGGCAGCCGATTGAATATATTCTTCATGGGAAGATATGTTAGAGAGTGTCTCATTTATGCTGTAGGGAGGTTCTTAGCACGGATGAAGATGGTTACGGCATGTGAACATACAGAATGTGTTGTTCGACGTCATGTATGTTGTGGGTAGCAGATCTAAAGTCCATTGTAAGGTCCAGGAAATTCAAAACTGATTTTTTTGGTGGTCGATAGTGTCTCAGTCCATGCGAGTGAAAGATTTTGGATATTTCCGTTTGATTGTTCTATCTGTCGTGGCGATTTAGATAGCGTCCAGAAAAAGGTCCGAGAATGGATGGATTAGAATCACAAATGTCAAATAATATATGGAAGGAATTATTTTGCAGTGTCAGCCCTTCCAGGAATAGAAGTCGTGACTCGGAGTTCATGCCAGAAAGTCAATCGTCAGACTGACTGGATGGTGGCGATTGGTTGGTTGGTGGTTGGTTGGTGCGTTTGTTGAGTGGCGCCTTCAATTATTAGTTATTTGCGCAAAGTAAATACGTTAAAAATAATGGTGCAATACGGGAGACAACTTAAAGTCTAACGTTACATTAGTTGACTATTTAGAAGGCTTCACAGGACTTAATGTGGTACTATTTACATTGTGGACGTTCGCAAAGGCCAGTTGAGAAACACCGCATTGCAAAAGCGGGAGGAATGTCTGGGAGAGGCTACACGTGTGGGAGAAAAAGCAGATTTTGGGGTCGGAGTAAAGTAATGGGTAAAATCACATCTGCGTCGATCATCACATACCACTAACAATATGCGATGGATCTCACGTGATCGAGTCCGTAAACAAGTACTACGGGTATATTCTCGAGCGGAGGATTGAGTCTTATCCATATCTTTTCCACTCTGGTAAAGCGTCCAGATTCATACGCCTGAGGCTGGCACATTGTCGGCGTCACTCAAGGTTTGTGTCAACAATCTGGATGTGGCTTGGGAGTGCGAGGATTCTTCCGGGCCAAACCATGCGGCAACCGCCTTTTGTCTCGTCTCTTGGT
>JAMKCH010043167.1:0-20484 GCA_023653785.1 Ophioderma brevispina
TTTAAACTTTGTTTTAAAGTTGATTTTAATAAGATTATATCATCTTTTATACTCTAAATATGTCTCCAAAGTCATAGATCACTATGTGAAATTCGATATTTTGATTTCTGCTCCCGATTTTGCGGATAAGACGCAGATAAGACAGTATGTGAAAATCGTTTTATGTGCAGGAGAACGCTCGCACTGTAGATAGGACGAAGATAAGACAGTATGTGAAATTCGTTCCCTGTGGAAGAGGACGCTCACACTGTTGATACGACACAGATAAGACAGTATGTGAAACACGTTTCATGTGAGGAGAACGCTCGTACGGTAGATAGGACGAAGATAAGACAGTATGTGAAATTCCGTATGCCTAATTGGCCAGATAGATCTGTATGTGAAATGCGAATTTTTTAAATAATCATAATAAGACACATAGGCCTAATTAATATCTCAGTAATTAGGGCACACCCACTTCTGTAGTTTGGTGTATTTGTAGTACTCAACAATATACATCCACATACCAAATGTCTCAAAAATGTCAAAAATGTCAGATAAGACAGTATGTGATGTGGGGCGACGATTATATGTTTCAAAAACAAATTATGTTTCTACATATATAACAAATGTTTGTTGAGGAAAGGTAGGCCCTACATACTTTTTCTGACTAAATCATTGTTCAGCTAATATAACTCCCACAACTAAGAGTCCTAAGAAGATGAAAATGACTTGAAATATATAAATAACCACTGTAAAAGTTGAAACCAAGTATGGTCAAGTCTCAGGGTCAAGTGAATACTGAAAGTTTACTCTGGGATGAAGATATTTGTCCCAGGTTTACTATACCCCTATATAGCCATGTCCAAATCAAGGACAACCCCAAATGTGAATTGGAGAGTGCTTATTAGAAATTTACTGCCAAGTGATTACCAGCTATTGGAATTGGCCTCTCTCTAGAGCAATTTTAATTAGCAAGTATGTTATCAAGATCAATTCATTTTGTCCTTGGTATGGTCCTCTTCCAAACCAGAATAACAATTTTGCAGCCCTTTCATTTTCACATAGAATGTGGGGAAATTGATTGTGGTAAATGGCTAAAGCTTGAGTTCTAATAATGAGATATGATTAATTAATAAATATTTTAAGTTAAAATTATGGTTATTAAGAAGAAGGCCTACTTGAAATTTTTAAATATAGATATGTTTAAAAATAGTTTGTTCAATATTCCCTCTTCCAGAGGTAGAGTGAGTGAAGTCTGTGACCCGAGCTAGTGTAAACAAGTGGATCACTAACCAAGTCTTCCGCCCATCATGTTGGTTCATGGATTGGGTTGTAGTTGGGATGTGGTGTGAGTATTTGGGGGTGGTTTGTAAGGGATGAAGCAGTTCTTGTGTGTGCAAGTTTGGTGATTATAGCTCTTTATTTAGAAAGAGCGTTTTACAGATTTGTTTTTCTTTTCAAAATAGGCTTGAAGTTTACATATGGTCATTAAAGGTCATTAGAAATATATAAAAACCCATGGTCTTGGGCCAGTGGTTCTTATGGCGAAGTTTAATGATTCTAAGACTCTATTTGCAGAAAAATATTGTTATAAGTCACATAGGGGTCAGAAGAATTCATCTGTGCATACCCTACAAAAGTCCTGAACCAGTGGTTGTTTAAAGTTAGGTTGTCACAGCATTTTATTTGTAGAAGTGTTTTATAGATTGGACAAAAATGGGGTTAAAGGTCATGTTAGAGTTATGTACAGGGCAATTGACTTATAGCGCTGGGCCTGGAACCAGTGGTTCTTGTTAGCAAGTTTGGTGTATACAACTATTTGAGAAATGTATCATATATTGAAACAAGGCGGTTCTCGAACCACAAAATCTCGCCTGCTTTAGCGCTGGCTGAAAGACAAAGAACAGAGACCAGATTGCATGTATGAAATAGAGGGTGTCCAAAAAAAGTTGTGCAGCAGATACAGTGGAGGATTGCCTATATCCACCCTCCCCAACACCCCGCAACAACCCACCCCCGTCCCAACACCCCGCAACACCCCACCCCCTCCCCAACACCCCACCCACTCCCCAACACCCCACCCCCTCCCCCAAACACCCACAACACACCACCCCCTCCCCAACACCCCACAACACCTCATCCCCTACAACAACCCGGCAACACCCCACCCCCTCCCAACACCCCGCAACACCTCATCCCCTCTCCAACACCCCGTAACACCCACCCCTCACCAACACCAACCCCCTCCCCAACAACCCGCAACCACCCCACCCCCTCCCCAAAACAACCCCACCCTCCCCAAACACCCCGCAACAATCAACCCCTCCCCAAACACCACCCCCTCCCCAACACCCCGCAACACCCCATCCCATACCAACACCCCGCAACAACCACATCCCACTCCCCAACAACCCGCAACACCCCACCCCCTCCCCAACAGCCATTGGACATATTTAATTAGCTCATTTGCATGTAAGCCGCAACTATCACATAACTTTCAAATGGCAAAAAAAGATGACGCACCAATACAGGTTTCATGCAGGAAGGAATTTGTGTATCGATGTACCGTTTCAAAAATATACCTAATTACACAGATTTTATGACATATTAATTAGTTTCATTTGACATACCTAATTTAACCCAAATACGCCAAAATATAATCAGGGTAGAGAAACTCTTAACCCGCTTTCCATAAACCAACTTACATCATATATGCCTTACGGAACTCTAGATAACTTAACACAGCTTTTTTTTCTTAAATTATGAAAATTAGAACACTTAATTAGCTATTTTACACCAAAATGCCACTTGACCCAATTAGTTCACCCAAAAGATGCATGCATAGTATTCTTTCATGCAGCGAAGGAATTTGCCTATCCGATGTACGGTATCAGAGATTACAGTAATTATGCATATTTAATTAGCTCATTGCATACCTAAGCCGCATGTATCACACACTTCAAATTGCAAAATAAGATGGCACCATGATAGGCTTTCCTGCAGTGAAGGAAGGTTTTCTTATCCAATTACCGTTTCAAAATTATGCAATTACGTGATTTTTTGCATATTAGTTAGCTATTTGCATATTAATTTGCCTGAATACGCCCCAAATCTAATCGGGTCGAGAACATCTCCCGCCGCTCCCTTCCACCAAGTTAATCCTCATACGCCTTACGGAACTCCCAGAAAACTTGTACACACAACCTTGCGGAAAAATTTTGTAATAGCAAATTATATACTTAATTAGGCATATTTACGCCCAAAATCTAATCAGTCGAGAACTTGTGGACCAGCTTCTTTCCACAAAGTTAAATCATCGTAGCCCCCCCACCCAGACAGCACCCAGACACACCAACCGACAGAACCACCAACCGATCCGCATTACACATAAGTCCTGCAAACAAGTTCAGGCGAGACAAAAAATGGGTCAAAGGTCAGGCAGGGTCATTAGAAGTTAATCTGTGTAAACTCCATGATCCCGCCCAGTTCTTTTTAGGTTTGGTGGTCACAGCACCAATTTGCAGAAAGTATAGGTTTTATTTGCAGAAAGCATGTATTTTAACAAATGGATCAAAGGTCATTTGAGCCAAAAGAACACATGCGAGTCACTAGAAGTCAAGTGGGTTACTAAAGCTCAATCTGTGGAATTTACCCGTTATGAGTCTGGACCAGTTTTTTCTGTTAATTTGTAGACATTTTAATTTGTAGCAGTGTTTTATGATTTTAACAAAATACATTGCAGTCTGTGGACGCTAGTGTCGTCTGACGTCACGATTTGTATGGGCCAAAGGTCACATGAGGTCAACAAGGTCACCTGATGTCACCCAAGTCACCTGAGGTCACCCTGGTCCACCTAGGTACCATGGTTCACCGAGGTCACCATGGCCACCCGAGGTCACCAAGGTCACCCAGTCACCAAGGTCCATGAGTGTTCCACCATGGTCACATGAGTCACCATGGACACATGAGGTAACATGGACACATGGGGTCACAGAGACACATGGGGTCACAAAGGTCACATGAGGTCACGAGGTCACAAGGTCACCACGAGGTCACCAAGGCACATGAGGTCACCAAGGTCACAATAGGTCACCAGTCACCCAGGTCCACTTCAGATCACCCCGGTCACATGCGGGTCACCCAGGTCACATGAGGTCACCAGGTCACATGAGGTCACCCATGTCACATGAGGTCGCATGAGGTCACACAGGTCACATGGGTTCACCAGGTCACATGAGGTCACCCAGAGCACATGAGGTCATCAAGGTACCAAGGACCATGAGGTCACCCATATCCCACGCACCCCACCCTTCTCCGATACACCCTTCCCCTCCCCAATACACCCTTCCCCTTCCCCAATACCCCTTTCACCAATACACCCTTACACTCCCCGAAACAACCTTCCCATTTCCCCGCATACACCTTCCCTCCCCCAACACACCCCACCCTTCCCCCTCCCCGACCTACCAGCCCCTCCCCAACGCACCACCTCCCCATAACCCAATAAAATCCCACTCACCAAACACCCGGCTCCCTCCAAACACCCAGCTCCTCCCAACACTCACACCGGTCCCCTCCCAACACTCCACTACCTCCCCAACACTTTTTTTCCTCCCAACACCCCACCCCACCCGGCCCCGTTACCATTTTGACCACAGAAACGACACACAGATACACAGACACGACCAGAAAAATCCCTATGTGCCTTCTGCAATTCTTGCAGACGGACACAAAAAGGGGGACAAAGGTCATATAAGGGTCAATAGAGGTCAATCCGTGCCCACACCGCATATGAAAGCCATGATATCTACACACTGGATAGGCTGTCGCCGCTCGAAAGTGAGGAAACCGGAAAGTTGCACTGCGCCCCTTTTTGCTCTCTCCCCAAGAACCGATCGTGCACGTACAAAGGAATAGGGAAACTACGGGAAAAGGAGACAGACAACATAAGGCGGATTAATTCGCAATATGTCAAGGTTTGTCAATTATGGTTTTATTTTCGAGTATGGGCGGGTATGTTCGAACAAAATATGATTCAAAATGTTTTAAAAAATTTTAAATGCCATATTTCAGGTTTTCTGTCACAGACAGAATAATTCATGCAGTAACCACGGTAACTAACCACGGTAACTGAGTAAGTGCTTTTGACTACTAGTATTAACAGATATATTAGATATTATTAATCCTCCTTCAAGATTTTTTCCGCTTACCTCTTGGTACAGCTCCCAAAGTGATGTGGGGGGGTACCCCTTTTGGGGTGGGGAGAAGTGCAACACGCCTAGTAGGCACGGGAATACCATAGACACTTGATTTTGATACTCAATGGATAGCTATCATCCTATACTCTTTTCATTGATAAAAATGAGTACCAATATTGCCCAGCATTCAAATTGACGTCATATCACCAAAAAACATGAAAAAAGTTAGGTATCTAATTTCCATGCGGTTTTTGGCTTGACATGGATGGAACTGACTTATTTTTTTTACACCGCGCGTTTATTGATGTTTTGCGTAAAAATTTAAATAATCAAATTTCCACCCGATATTCAGTTTTTTCACTCTTTCCTACAAGGTCCATGGCCCGATCGCTATAGCCTCCTCACCACGGAGCCCCAGATTTTTACCGGAAGTGGTCACATTTTGGTATAAGAAAGAAACTGCTACAATTTTCTCTCATTTATCCTGTGAAATTTTAGAGCCAAAGGATGTTTGGTTTGGAAGTATGAGCGAAATGTGCCCCAATTTTTGGTCGACCAATATAATTTTACACAGTACTCTACTATGGGGATTTCAAAAATCACGTTTTTAGCTCTTGCCGTCAAAACGGATTGAATAATCGGCGCAAGGTTACAGATGGGGTTTTTGGAGTGAAGGGCCTTTGATCTCATCAATATGAAAAAATTCAAATCCTTAAATCTGGGCCATCCTCCCCCTTTAACTTATGACATCATATTGGGAATGTGGTACTTATTTTGAATACCAATGGAAAGGAAAACGCTAAGCTACCCTGTTGTAACAAATTTATAGGAATCTGATGTGTAACATGCGGTTTCTCGAAACACAAGTCTCCGCCTTCTTTCTCGTATCGCTGTCGAGAACAAAGATCACACACCAGATTGCAACTGTATGAAGTACAAGGGTGTTCCCAAAAAGTGGTGCAAGCAGATACAGTGGAGGAGTGCAGATATCCCCTCCACAGCACCCCACAACACCGCACCCCTACGCAACACCCCCCCTCACCCACTCCCTAGAACACCCGCACACCTCCACCCCTCACCAACACCACTGCAACACCCCACCCCCTCCCCAACACCCCACACTCCCCCAACCCTCGCCAACCCCTCCCCCACCCCTCTCCCACACCCCACAACCCCCACCCCCTCCCCACCACCCCACCCTACCCCACCCCCTCCCCCAACACCCCCCGCAATACCCCAACCCCCTCCCCAACGACCCCGCAAACCCCAACCCCCTCCCCACACCCCGCAATAAACCTCCACACCCCGTCCCCCCCCCCAGCGCGCACTAACCCCCACCCCCTCCCACCCACCCCAACACCCGCACATACCCCAACCCCCTCCCAGCACCACCGCACCTAACCACCCCCCTCCCCAACACCCCGCAATACCCCCCCCCCTCCCCAACCCAAACGCATACCCCAACCCCTCCTCCACCCCCAGCCTCCACAGGCCAGCCCCGCCACTCCCTCCCCACCACACCCCGCACTCCCCCCCACCCCCCTCCCCCCACCCTCCACCCGCAACAACACCCCCCAATGACCCGTCCCCCCCCCCCCTCCCTCCCCCCCCGGCCGGGCCTCACTCACCACCCCCACCCCATCCCCCACTCACCCCTTCATGCCCCCCCCCGCCCCCAGTCACCCCCCCCCTCCTCCCTACCCCCACCCCCCTCCCCCCCCCCACTTCCACCCCCTTCCCAAAAATCCCCCCCCACCCCCCTCCCCGCGCCCACCGCCCTCCCCCCCCTCTCGCGTCTTCCCCACCCCCCAAGCCCCACCGCCCCCCCCCCTCCCCCTCCCCCCCACACCCGCCCACCGCCCACCCCCCGTCCCCCCCCCCTCTTCCCCCTCGCCCCACCCCTCCCCCCCCCCCCCCCACACCCCCCCCCCTCCCCCCCCCCCCGCCCCCCCCTCCCCCACCCCCCTCCCCAACCCCTCCCCCTCCCCGCCCGCCCGCCACCCTCCCCCCCCCCAGCTCCCCCCCCCCACCCAGGAGGTCGCCCCACCCCCCTCCCCAACCCCTCTCCAACACGCCTCCAACACCCGGCCCCACCCCTCCCCAACCCCCCGCATACCCCACCCCCTCCCCAACACCCCGCAATACCCCACCCCTCCCCAACACCCCCTCAGATAATACCCCACCCCCGCCCCAACACCCTGCAATACCCCAAACCCCCCCCCAACACCCCGCACTACCCCAACCCCCTCCCACACCCCCCCCAACCCGCGCCTCAATACCCCAACCCCCTCCCCAGCACCACCCCGCAATACCCCAACCCACTCCTCCTCCCCAACACCCCGCAACTATACCCCCCAACCCCCTCCCCAACCCCAACGTCATACCCAACCCCCTCCCAACACCACCGCCACAACCCCCCACGTCACTCTCTTACTCCCCCACCCTTAGGGCCGCCCTGCCCCCCCCCACCCCCGCCCATGGTGCACGACCCTCGTCCCCCACCCCCCGCACCCCCCCCCCCCTAGATTCCGTCCCTCCCCACCACACCCGCAATCCCCCCCCCCCCCCTCCCCACCCCCCCTAACTCCCTAAGAAACGGGGCCTCCCCCCGCCACCCCCCCCTCCCCCCCCCCACAAAGCCCCTCACCCCCCCCCCCCCCATCCCCCCCCCCCCCCTGCCACCCCCCCACTCCCCTCCCCCCCCACCCCCCTCCAGCCCCCCGCCTACCAATACCCCCCCCCCCCTCCCCCCCCCCCCTCCCCCCCCCCCCCCCGTCCCCCCCCCCCCCCCCCCTCCCCCGCCACAACCCCTCACCAACCGCTCCACCCCTCCCCAACACCCTGCCTCCATACCTCCAACCCCTCACCAACACCCCCCAAACCCCTCACCAACACCTCCCCTCAATACACTCCCCAACCCCCTTCCCACACCCTGCAAACATCCCCCCCCCGTTCCCCAACACCAAACCTCTCCTCCCCAACACCTCCACAACACCACCACCCCCCATTCCCCCACACCCCCCTTCAACACCCTAACCACCCGTCTCCTTCCACCCCCACACCCCCCCTCCCCCTCCCTAACCCCCAACCTCCTCCCCAACCCCCTCCTCACCTCCTCTCCTTCCCCACACCACCACATCCACCCCAACCCCCCCGCCTCCCTCCAACCTCAACACCCCATCCTCCGTGCTCCCCACCACCACGCCCTCCCCGTGCCCCCCAACCCCCAACCCCGATCCCCAACACCCCACCTGCTCCATGTAACACAGACATTCTGTATATCTATGTACTGTTTCAGCTATACAACAGCAATTACGCATATTTAATTAGATCAATTACATCACAAAATGCATGCCCCTTAATATTGGCCCACCTGCACTTTGACCGTATTATGATTCAACACAAAATATGAATGCCAATCTAAGTCGTTCATGTAGTGAAGAAATTTTGCCAGCCAATGTACCGTTTCAGTTCAGCACACAGCAATTACTGTCATATTTAATTAGCTCGATTACATACCTAAGAAGAAGCCCATATATCGACTTACGTTCAAATGTGGGCAAAAAAGATGCGCCCATAACAGCTGTCATGCAGTGAAGGAATTTTTGTGTATCCGATGTACCGTTTAAAAAATATAGCAATTATGCCCGATTTTATGCAATTAATTATCTCATTTTGCATACCTAATTCACACCCAAAATACGCCCAAAATCTAGATGAGGTCCGAGAACCTCTTCAACACCTCTTCCCTTACACCAAAGTTACATCATTATATGCCTTACGGAACTCAAGATAACTTGTACACAAGCTTTTTTTTTTCCTTAAATTATGCAAATTAGACACCTAATAGCATAATTTAAATGCCCAAATGCCCCTTTGACCCAATTAAGATTCACCACCCGAAATATGCACGGCATAGGTAATTCTTTCATGCAGCGAAGGAATTTTGCACTATCCTATGTACTGTTCCAAGATACAGAATTACGCATATTTAAATTATCTCATGTGTCATACCTAAGCCGCTGTATCACCCCTTTCAAATTGCAAAAAAGATGCCACCATGATAGGCTTTCATACAGTGGCAGGAATTTTTCCGTTCTGATGTACGTTTCAAAATTATAGCCATTACCGATTTTTTTGTGCATATTAAATTACTCATTTGCATATTTATACTTTGCACCGAAATCAACTCCCGAAATCTAATCAGTTTCGAGAACTCTCCAGCCCGCTCCTTTCCACCCAGTTACAAAATCATCATAATACGCTTACGGAACTTCCAGACGAACCCCCCCCCCCCTTTGTAACACAAGCTTGCGGGAAAAATTTTTTTTTTGTTTATGTTTTTGTTTGTGTTTGTTCCGTTAATGAGCAATTAGATACTTAATTAGCATATTTTTATAAACGCCCCAAATCTAATCAGATTGAGAACTCAGTGACCCCCTTCTTTCCACCCACGTTACATCACATCGTGCCCTTACGGAACTCCAGATAAATCTACCACAAGCCCGGGAACACGGACGTCAGGCAGACAGACATCAGACAGACAGACAGCCAGACAGACGGACAGAACAGACAGACAGAACAGACAGACAGACCGACAGACAGACAGACCGACCACGACAGACAGACAGACAGCAAAAAGTGATTACTAACTCTCTGCCGAACAAAGTTCAGGCGAGACAAAAGGAAAACCATATGGGTGACGATCCCCCTCCCCCCCCCCCCCCCCCCCCCGCCAGAAATGTTACAAAAAACTGGCTCTGGTAGACCTAGAGTTAAGCCTCCTTTTGTTCTTCCTGGAATGACCTCGTATCTCTTTTTTAAACGGCCTTTTAAGAAATTGGGGGCATTGCACATTCTATAAAAAAAATATTACTTAAGATATTTTGGAATAAAATCCTGGGGGGTTCTTGAATTTTTGGTCGGGGACCAATGCCGTTCCAAACAAAATCGACAATACTGCAAATGTGGGACAACTTCTAGGGGTATACAATTCCAAATAATGAAGTTCTACGGGGTATCAAATTCCAGTTGTGCATTGTGACTGGTTCCAATGAAAAAATAGGAACAGGTAACCTAAACATATCAGCAAACATAAAAAACCCCGAGTGTGTATGTTTCTTGGCAAATATCATATCAAAGCAAGAGTGTAATTTTTTTGGTAAATATTGGGCTTTTAAAGGTATTGTTTATCATGTTATTGAAAACAGGTCCTGCAAGGGGTATAATTTTACTGCAAAATGGTGGTCCCCTTATTTAAAAAATAAACCTGAAAACTAGGTAGAATTTAACCCAAAACTGGCTCCGTTAGACTCCCGTGAGGGGTTTATTTTCACTGAAAAATTGGTCTTGTTATCCTTAGGGGTCAATTTCAGACTCTTGGAAGACCTGGGCAATCCCACAACCCCCACCCCCCCCCTGATAAATCTCACTTTGAAGAAAAGATAATGCCTGCAGTCTATTGGTGCAGTATAAGTGCCAAATCATTGTTTTGAAAGTAACATTGGAAGCAACTGAAATTTTGGTCCTTAACCTTGGGATTTATAAGCTAGTCATATGACAGCAACACTGTTTTGTGAATAATTTTTAAAATCAACAAGCCTATCCCCTAGGCCTAATTGTGATCCCATTTCTACATGTGTCCAGCGAAAAGACTAATTAATTAAATACTAATTTATCTGAACTACAGGGGTATTAAGCACTCCATACACCCTCCCCTCCCCATACCCCGTCCCCAATACCCCTTACCCTTCCCAATACAACCCTCCCCTTTCCCATACCCCCTTCCCCCCCTCCCCCCAACACACCCCACCCTTCCCCCTCCCCGACCTAAACCAGCCCCTCCCACGCACCAACCCTCCCCATGGAGTACCCAATAAATCCACGCCCACCCCCCAACACCCCGGCCCCTCCCACACCCCGGCTCCTCCCAACATGCCCGGCCCCTCCCCAACACTCCCCTACATCCCTCCCCAACACTCCTCCCAACACCCCACCCCGCACCCCCCTGCCCCGTTACCATTTTGGACCACAGACCACGCACACAGATACCAGACACGACCAAAAAATCCCTATGTGCCTTCCTGCAATTCTTGCAGACGACACAAAAATGGGTGACAAGGTCATATATGGTCAATAGAGGTCAACTCCTTGCACACCGCATATGCACGCAGAATCTCTACACACTGGATAGCCTGTCGCCGCTCTAATCGTGAAGAACCGGAAGTTCAGCACTGAGCGCCCCTTTTGCTCTCTCCCCAAGACCCGATCTGTGCACGTACAAAGGTATAGGGAAACTACTGAAAAGGGAACAGAATTAGGCGATTAATTGCGCATTATGTCAAGGTTTGTCAAGTATGGTTTTTTTCTTTTTCGAGTATTTGTCGGGTATTTGGGAAACAAAATATGATTCAAAATGTTTTTTAAAAAAAAAAAGTCTTTAAAAATCATGGCCATATTTCAGGTTTTTTCTGCTTCACATACAAGAATACTTCATGCAGTAACCACGGTAACTAACCACGGTAACTTAGTAAGTGCTTTGACTACTAGTATTACCATATCTATTAGAATTATTAATCCTCCTTCAGATTTTTTTTTCCGCTTTAACATTGGTACGCCCCAAATTTGATGGGATGGGGGGGTAACCCCTTTGGGGTTGGAGAGAAGTAGCAACACGCCTAGTATGGCCGGGAATACATAGACACTACTATGATTTGAATAACCAATGGATAGCTATCATTCTACTCTTTTCATTGATAGAAAATGATTACCAAAGGCCCAGCATTAAAGTGACGTCATATCACCAGAAACATGAAAGACGGAAGTTAGGAGTATCTAATTTCCATGCGGTTTGGCTTACCTTTATGGGGACTGACTCATTTTTACACAGAGCGTTTAGTGATGTTTTTGATAAAATTTAAAATAATCAATTTCCACCCTATATCACGTATTTTCCTCTTTCCTTAAAGGTTCATTGCCGCGATCGCTAACTAGCCTCTCCCCCAGGAGCCCTCATATTTATTACCTGAAGTGTTCAACATTTTGGTATAAGAAGAAAGCTACAATTTTCTCATTTAATCCTGTGAAATTTTAGAGCCAAGGATGTTTGGGTTTGAAGTGGTGAGCGAAAATGTGCCCCATTTTGGTACGACCAATATTAATTTTACCAGTACCTTCTAGGGGATTTCAAAATCACGTTTTAGCTCTTGCAATCAAAACGTAGTGCAATTGGCGCAAAAGCTTTGCAGATGGGTTTTTTGGAGTGATAAGGCCTTTGATCTATCAAGATGAAAAATTCATATCCTTAATTGGGACATCCCCCTTTAACTTATGACATCAATGGGAATGTTGGTACTATTTTGATACCAATGAAGAGACACGCAAAGCATCTTTGTGCGCTACCAATGTATAGGAATCGGATGGTGTGTAAAAAGGAAAACAATAGGGGTGATCCACCCCCCCCCCCCCCGCCAGAGAATTGTTACAAAAAAGGCTCAGGTAGACTAGAGTTAAGCAACTCCTTTTTTTTCTGGAAAAGACCTCGTATCTCTTTACGGCTTTAAGAAAGTGGGGCATGCCGTTCTATTTAAAAAAAAATATTACTTAAGATATTCTGTAATAAAATTCCTGGGGGGATTCTTGAATGTTGGTCGGGGACACCAATGCTCGTTCAAAAAAACGACTAATAGTGCAACTGTGGGACAACCTTTAGGGGTATAAAATTCACAATAATGAAGTTCTAGGGGGTTGGGGTATCAAATCAGTTGTGATTGTGACTGCTTTCAATGATAACATAGGAAAATGTAATCCTAACAATATCAGCAAAATAAAACCGAGGTTGTAATTTTTCTGCAATATCATAGCAAGAGTGTAATTTTTGGTTAATTGGCCTATTTTAAAGGTATTTTAGTCATGTATTGAGAACAGGTCCCACAAGGGGTATAAATTTTAAATAACTGGCAAATTCGTCCCCTTATTTAAAAAACCTGAAAACTAGTATAATTTCCCAAAAACTGGCTCCGTTAGACTCCCGTTAAGGGTTATTTGTTCACTGAAATTGGTCTTGTTAGCCTTTAGGGTCAATTTCAGAACTCTTGCAATGACCATGGGCACCCACAGAGAAAACCCCCCCCGCCCCCCCACCCGAACCCCCCCCCCTGATTACAAATCTCACTTTGAAGAAAAGTAATGCACTGCAGTCTATGGGGGTCAGTATTAGTGCACAAATCATTGGGTTTGGAAATTAAAATTGGAAGCAACTGAAATTTTGGTCCCTGACCTTGGGATTTATAAGCTAGTCTAGTTACACTGTTTTGTGATAATGTAAAAATCACAGCGTAATCCCCTTAGGCCCTAATTGGTGATCCCTTTCTACATGTGTCCCAGGCGAAAAGACTAATTATTAAATACTATTTATAGTGACTACCGGTATTACCCTCCATACTAGTTTTCCCATGGAGTCATAGCATTTTAGGGCACAGCACTATAGTCTAGTAGAGTGGCAATGAAAGTGCATAAGTATTATGTACAGTGTATATAGGCTACGACGTACCCACCAGTATCATCATCACTAATCCGGGGTCAGCAAAATTGCCTAAATACATTTGTTTACTTCTACTATCACAGTTAATTTCAGGCAAACGGCCAAACTCCATGGCAAATTTGCAAAACAGCTTGATTATTTTTTCCAATGATTGAACCAGGAAAGTAACTTAATAAAGGATACATGTATACTCATTCCAATAGAAACCCGTGCAACCGAGTGAATGTTTTGGTAGAAGCAAAATGGACTCTGTGGAACTTCCGGTTTCTTCACCCCGGCTCGCTATTCCAATCGCGTGGAGACAGCCTAATCCAGTGTGGTAGAGATCAGTGATGACACGTGTGGTGAGTGTTTCTTGGTGTAAGGCTGAAGGTAATCGGCCAATGCAGTCAACCTTACAACTTAACAGTCGACCTCACATTCACACTCCCACGAACTACTGCAATGCAGCAATCCCGGGCAGCAAGCTAAATTATCTTTACCAGTCTCCCTCACAGTAATATACATTCGGCTTAGCTCCATGGTTGTACAGGTAAATGGGGTATCAGAAGGGACATGACAAACTGGTATCGGAGAAGAGAAAACTTCGGGGCGGCCTTAAAAGTCGGGTTTTAACTAACTTTTTTCGCTTTTAATTTTCGTAAATTTCAGGCCATTTGAGGGAAACTTCCTTGATCTCAAAATAGAGGATTATTATTGACAAATTTCCCCGACTCTTGAGTAACAATTTTTAGGATTTTCCTTGTCGGAATTTAAGGACTTTCTGGCAAATTTTATCAAAAGATGTTTTACGGTATTGTAAGTATGATATGAAAAATAAACGCAACTAATTTAGTACAGGTCCAAAATGCAGAAACCCGCAAGGACGTGACTTATCACGTTCATCCCGCTTTTCAACGAAAGTGTACATTAAATGTAAAGTGGAATTTAAGGCCTATCATTTTAATTAAAACATCGATATAATAACAGTGTGGTGAAAGTACGCCCACAGCGGTCGCAAATGAACACGCTTTATTTCCATTGCTTGAAATATTTATGGGATCGAATATAACTTACTTAGGCTCTGCTTAGGCCTATATCTTTTCTAAAAAAATATTACAATTTTCTAGGACTTCCAAGGACAAATTCCTGGACTGGTTATTTAACCAGTTTCAGATGCATAAGAGTAGCCTTTGGTTGATATGGTTGGGAAGTTTTGTGCACGCATGGGAAATACTGGGGATCAAATCAAGCAGCTCCAAGCCGCCGTCTGCATGCCCAAGAGCAAGGTCAGCCATGCTTGATGTGGCTCACTGGCTGGAAACCTTTTGTAGCTTTTTGCATACTTTCTCCTACTGCCTTTTCGCCACAAAACTGAAATATTTCACATCAAAATGAAGCTTTAAAATCAGAGAATGTAGTGTGAGTGAGTGAGTGAGTGAGTGAGTATTAAATTTAACGACAACTCCACACAATTGTGTTATATCGTGTCATTACATTTGTCATTTAACATTAAATATAAAAACAACGCAATATTAAAACATCATTTCAATTCAAATAACAATTAACATTACAAAAGGATACAACATCATACAGTGATGAACCAGAGCACCACCTATCCATGTATAAAACAAGATAAACCAACTAATTGCAAAGATACACTTAGAAAACATGCATCAATAAAAACAAGTTCAAAAGATATACTGATTAAATTTATAACTATAACAAATAGACTTGATGACAAAAGTCATCCCAAAAAAATCATCCATGTACCAAGCAAAAAACAAAAAACTTCAATCCAGATAATCGACAATCACCTCAGAACATGCAAAAATGAGATTCCCCTTTACAGACCAAATAGATTGTTCATACATGTACATTTTATAAATGGCTCCAATACACTTGGGCATTATGCCCAAACTGATAGATTTTAAATTACAACAGTAGAAAATATACATTAGAAACCCTAATACATGCTACTATTACTATTACAAAAAAAATAAATAGGTGGTCTTACATATGTACAAATGTAATTGATAATTGTTTGTTTTTCATGATAATTGATTTTAAGCTACATGTACTTAAACGAGTAATACAACAGAACATCTGAATAATACAATTACACAGTCGAAATCATTACACATTTATAACAAAAACCTAAATTTAAATACAACCCGTCTGTTCAAATAACAGACGAGTTGCCCCTTTTAGTCGCCTTTTACGACATGCAGGGGAACACATCGGCCAATTCTTAACCCGAACCCGCAGGGGGAGAGAATGTAGTGTGGGATTACCGTATTGCGGAAAACCTTTTTCTGTGAACGCCTCGAGTCAGACCTAGCTACGCGTCCTCTGCCCTATAGAATTGCATGCCTTCGGCCGGCCGAGCTCGTGGGCAGGCCTTGATCATCATGTACCGCAACAACAGTTGGCAATGAACCGGTGCTGCGTGCACACACTAAAATACAACATTCAACTTCATTACGTACACCAAATCGGACTTCTAAAGCTCAACACAAAACCAGGGGTATCCTAAACAATAATGGGTCCACGAACTCCGTAACTCTTTACAGCATAATCCGATAATGTAATCCTTATTTTGTTTGACATTTCAAAAGTATCTTGCGGTATAGACAGCAGTCTGCGATCAATCATGTTATAGTACATCACTGCCGATCCCCGTAAACAATTTTCACGTTCGTTCATCACACTCTTTTTGGAGCTTCCGCGGTTAGGAATATTGCCACAGCCTCGACAGCAAAGGAACATAACAACGGCCCCCTAATGCAATGGGCACACAACAACCATCTCTGCCTTATGTCCGATGACATATGTATGCACTAGCATATGGCAGATGGCATTGGATGCAGAACAAATAAGTTTGGTGCAATCGTCCAATGGCGGTGCCCTGTGGTGTCACCAATTTACTGAGTCAGTGTTGCCAGTAAATCGAACAAAAGTTCAAAAAGATGATTGCTCCGGGGAACTTTTTTTCGCACAAACAGCCCAATTTATCCGAACTTTGAGAGCTCGCCCGTACATCGCAATTAGCCCAATAGTCAGTATAATGCGAAAAAAAAAAAGGGTAATTTTGGAAACACGGAAACCAATTTCTGATGGACCGACATCTGGCAGACAGGAGTAAACTTAATAGTTTCCTGACCTCATTGAGGCAGAAGACTAATAAACACAATTGCAAGGACAGATTGACACAACTAAGGTATAACATTACGCTGCAAATGCATCAAGGCTAGTTTTATACCACATAGCAGCTAGGACAAGTGATAGGGGATTGACTTTGCTATTCTCAATTTCTTTCATACCCACATCCAAACGGAACTGTTTAATGACACGTCCCCACAAACCAATTTGGTTTTGTTTAAGACCTAACCGTTTTCCGTTCACAACCGTATCATCGGCCAAACGAAAACGCTGCAATTATTTTTCCCACATCATCCAAACACACATGCGAAATTTCAAGACAATACGATATAGATAAACAATGCAGTTAACAAACCATTGGCTTCAAAACCCCACTACTAAGGACCCATGAAACGAAAATTCGTGGGTCCAAAAATCAGACCTTGTTTAAGATCACTCATGCATTGTACAACCGTGTTCTGAAAATATAAAGTTTACAATTTTCAATGATTTTTCAGGAATTCCTTAATGTTGATATTTGGTCATTTTGTAGAACCCAAATAAAACACCGTTATCGGAGAATGGCCCTCCAGATAAAGCGTTCACAGTGAACATGGGACAGACAGACAGACAAGTGATTACTAAGTCCCTCCTCCTTCTGCCAAACAAGTTCAGGTGAGACGAAAATAAAATGCCAATGTTCTCAAACTTAATGTGCAGGGGAAGTAGTTGGGTATGTATGGTACAAACCCCCTGCCCCACCCCCCCCCCCACCACAGAACTTACACCACACAAACGTTTTTAGATGCTTGGGTAGGGTCTCTTAACACTTTTTGTGATGTTACAGTGAAAAAATCCGAGGCTCTCGATATCTCCACGATGGCCCGGGGCCGGCCGCCGCCATTATGGCTGTCAACAAATTTGAATAAAGTCATATTTCAGCTAGAATGCCAATAAACACAAATAAAATGTTTAGTTATATGTTTTCAATCCTCCCAAATTCATTATTGTATTCTTGTTTTGCTCTAATGCTTCAAATCCAAGATGGTGGCCAATATGGCTGCCAAAAGTAGTGAAATTTGAGAAAATTTGAATATTAGCCAAAAATGCTTGATGAAAGAATGAGATAATCAGATGTTTGAATCCATGGAAAATAATTGCACACCATTACTTTTGTTCTGTTTCATTCACTAGATTCAAGATATTCTAATTTCAGAGCAAAAGTCATGCATTATGGCTGAAAATACAAGTGGTAAAATGATAACATAATCCACATTTATTGGATTTCCACCGCTTTAACACACGCAATTGGTATAAAGAAAGAAATACAATTTTGATGGCAATACGGATCCTTCTGACCAAACTGGTTCGATAAAGCCTCCACATCGTGTCCAACCATGTTCAGTAGGAGGCGGCATATATCCTGAATCTGACCTATTCCATTGCGCTGTCCTGTAATTTGCACGCTTGTTGTGAGGAAGCAGAGACACACTTAGGTGTGTAAATAAAAAGAAATACCATTTTGTTAGAAATCTGGAGGTATCTCAAATAAAGCAAAATTATGACCTAAAGATGTTTTATATAGCAATTACCCACCGCTTTAACACACACTTGGTAGTATAAACAAAACGAAATACCATTTTGTTAGAAATCTGGAGGTATCTCAAATAAAGCAAAATTATAACCTAGAGACATTTTATATAGCGATTGTCCGCCGCTTTAACACACCCTTGGTAGTGTAAATAAACGAAATACCATTTTGTTAAAATATGAAGGTATCTCAAATAAAGCAAAATTATAACCTATAAACATTTTATATAGCGATTGTACGCAGCTTTAACACACACTTGGTAGTATAAACAAAACGAAATACCATTTTGTTATCACTCAAAATAAAATCATAACCTATAGACATTTTATATAGCGATTGTCTGCCGCTTAGGTTATAAGATGGGATTTAGGCGCTCTCATAGTCACCAAGACCGAAACAGTCCCATAGAAAAAACTATTTAAATAATACTTTGTTTCGGGTTTAAGCACTAACTCAAAGATGGCCAGCAAATGGTCTAATTTCTACCGCTTTAGCACACACTTGGTAGTAGTCTAGTAGTATAAATAAAAAGAAATACCATTTTGTTATAAATCTGGAGGTATCTCAATAACGATTGTCCACCGCTTTAACACACACACACTTGGTATAAAGAAAAAACAATTTCGATGGCAATACAGGTCCTTCTGACCAAACTGCCTCGATAAAGCCTCCACATCGTGTCCAATCATGTTCTGTAAGAGGTGATAATCCTGAATAAGCACATCTGACCTATTCCATTGCGCTATCCTGGAATTTGCACGCTTGTTGTGGGGAAACAGAGACTACTTGCATAGTGGAAGCTTAGGCAGATCAACTTCAGATGAGCTCCTAATGGTCTGACCATCACCAATCATCTTCTTAAGCATGGTGGCCCTTACTTTGTTAACTGCCTTGATATTGGGCAATCCATAGACATGATAGAGGAAGCATAAAAATTCCCAACCTGGCAAAACACTCCCGATAACTTCAGATGTGCCCATTCAACAGAACATGGTTGGACACTATGTACATACTTATCGAACCAGTTTGGTTAGAAGGACCCATATTGCCATCGCGCCTTGCTATCTTGGCTGAAGTCAACGAAGAGGAAATGTCAGATGAAGAACATATTGATGTGGATGAAGATGATCCAAATGAATCGGACTGTTCCGGTCTTGGTGAATATTACAGCGACTAAATCCTACGTCATAACCTAAGCGGCAGACAACCTCCAGATTTATAACAAAATGGTATTTTGTTTTATTTGCACTACCAAGCGTGTGTTAAAGCGGTGGACAATCGCTATATAAAATGTCTATAGTTAATAATTTTGCTTATTTGAGATACCTCCAGATTTATAACAAAATGTTATTTTTTTATACTGCCAAGTGTGTTAAAGCGGTGGACAATCGCTATATAAAATGTCTATAGGTTATAATTTTGCTTATTTGAGATACCTCCAGATTTATAACAAAATGGTATTTCGTTTATTTACACAACCAAGCGTGTGTTAAAGCAGTGGACAATCGCTATATAAAATGTCTATAGGTTATAATTTTGCTTATTTGAGATACCTCCAGATTTATAACAAAATGGTATTTCGTTTATTTACACAACCAAGCGTGTGTTAAAGCAGTGGACAATCGCTATATAAAATGTCTATAGGTTATAATTTTGCTTTATTTGAGATACCTCCAGCAGATTTAAAATTTATATCATTTACCACTTGTATTTTCAGCCATAATGCATGACTTTTCCTCTGAAATTAGACCATTTTGCTGGCCATCTCATTGAAACAGAAAAAACAAAATTTGGTTTAAACTAGTTTCTATGGATTAAAACATTATCTGATTATCTCATTTATTCTTTCATCAAAATTTTGGCTAGTATTCAAATTTTCTCATATTTCACTACTTTTGGCAGCCATATTGGCCGCTATCTTGGATTTGAAGCATTAGAGCCAAACAAGAATACCAAAAATGAATTTGGGAGGGTTGAAAACATATAACTAACCATTTTATTTGTGCTTTATTGTTATTTTTAGCTGAAATATGACTTTTTCCAATTTTGAC
>JAMKCH010043168.1:0-12970 GCA_023653785.1 Ophioderma brevispina
AACGTAATTTGAAGTATTTTGACCTTTGACCCCTAAACCATGGGTCAAGTGATGAAGAAAGAACGCATCAGAAACAGAACAAGACGGCCAGAAGGCCGTCTTGTAAAGAAACCGTACAGAAGAAAAACACAGTCGAGTTCCTCGACAGTGTAAGAAGAAGAATCGGAAGAAGAAATCTCTAAAATACAGGACCTAGCCGTGCTTCGCACACGGCTAGGTAAGAAAGAACTAGCCATGCAGTAGACATGGCGAACAAGACGGCCTGGGATAACATCTGAATGACCTTTGACCCCATGCCTAATAACAGATGTCGTTAAATGTATTTTTATGTGTTAACAACGTTACAAGGATCATTATTATTGAGTTTCAACTCAATTCAAGCATGTCAGGAATTTGACCTTTTAACCCCTATAATGTGACATCTGGGTCACGGATGGGGTCAACTGTACTTGTTTTGTATTTATGATGTCACGGGATTATTGCTGACAAATTTCAGCTCAATCGGAGCTTGTTTGTAAATGTTGACCTTTGACTTCGAACTTTGACCTTTGGGGTCAATACTATCATAGACCTACCCTACTATTAATGTTACATCACTGTAGCAATATCGGGCTTTATCTGTGCTCTATAGGCTGATAAATAGCCAATTTGGTCTTATTTTTAGCATTTTTTGACACATTTGAACATTTGACCCCTTAATGACCTTTGACACCAATATAAAATAAACCTCATATACACAGCTAAAATGCATTGTTTCAGTTTAAATAAAAAAAATCTGCATTGCTTAGTTCTGGAGATAAAAATTCTTAAAGTTATTTAGCTCAAAACCGGAAATGACCTGTAAATGACCTTTGACCCCCAAAACAAAAATACCTTACAAACATTGGCTAACATACATGCATATCTGAAGGTTATGTCACTCTGCTATGTTTACATTTTAAGATAAAAATTTTGAAAATGTTTAAATATTTTTTGTTTTTGACCAGAAGTGACCCCTTAATGACCTTTGACTCCTTATTCCTGAACACCCTATATGTAGCATGGTTAGTGGTTCCTATGAACAAGTTTAGTTGATATCGGCATAATCCTGTAGAAGAAGATATTTTTGCCAATTAAATGACATATTTTGGCTTTCAAACCGGAAATGACCCCCTTAATGACCTTTGACCCCATATCCCTGAGCACCCTATATGAAGCATGGGTCAGTGGTTCGTCTGAATAAGTTTAGATGATATCGACATAATCCTGTAGAAGAAGATATTTTTGGCAATTAAATTACATATTTGATGCCTGTGGTCAGGTCAAAGGTCATACAGAGGTCAAGGTCATATGACATGAATCGGACGACGCAGCGGTCATTTGGTATAAGTCTGGTCAGAATACGTCAAACCATGACTGAGCTAGACGCAAATGTTGCCAGAAGAAGAAGAAGAACTAGACACCACAGTTGTGTTTAGCAAACACGGGTATATTCGCATGTGGCATGCAGAATATGCATGCCATGCAGAAATGCCCCCTTAATGACCTTTAACCCCATGCCGAGCACAAATTTTGTGAAGGGTCTTAAAGCTTTTCTATACAAACGTCCACGTGACTATGCAAAGTTGGGTATAGACAGTTATGATTTTTTGAAGATTTTTCACAATTAGACCGGGACGTTCCCCATTTAATGACCTTTGACCCCCATGTTGAGCACACATGTGGGCGAAGGGTCTCAAGCTGCTTATATGCATGAGTTACTTGACCATTGCTTACCTACATAAAGCAAATATGATTTTTTGAAGATTGTTTACATTAAGACGGAAGTTCCCCTTTTAAGACCTTTGACCCCCATGTTAGCACAAATTTCGGTGAAGGGTTTTAGCTGCTTCATATGCATGCGTCACATGACAAGGTACCGTGCATATAAAGAATTAATGTTTGAGATTTTTTACATTAAGACCGGAAGTACCCCCTTAGTGAACCTTTGACTCCCATGTTGAGCACATCTTTGGTGAAGGGTCTCCAGTGCTTTATATGCAATGGTTCACGTGAACCATGCTAACTTCCATTTAGCTAATGTGATTTTTTGAAGATTTTCACATTCAGACCGGAAGTGACCCCTACATGAACTTTGATCAAACTTCTTGTGCTAACAACCCTTGGACACCGACTAATGTCGAGTCATATGACGGAGCCATGTCACCATCACGGGTGTTTGTAGAAATCAGATGCATTTTAACGAGTTCCGACGAATGACCCCTTTAATCGGCCCAACGTTGACCCTTTGACCCCAATATGGGTACACCAGAGAAGGGTCTTGGTCAGTGGTTCTTCTGACAACATCTGGTGGTGGGATAGAATTTATTCTGTGGCAGAAAATGGCATTTACCACTAGTGCCCAAGGGGGGGGTTCCGAGTACCCGCATTTGATTTTTTGCGATTTCTCAGGGTACGCAATCAAATTTTTCAAGGAAGCTTTTTGCTAATTGTCTGATTTATGCATACGCTTCTTTCCAGATATAAAAAAAAAAAAATTAAATCCGCCCACGGCTTAATTAGAATAATTAGGTTGGGTCCCTAGGAACACCCCCCCCACTTGGGCACTATTTAACGGAAGTGAAAAAAAATCAAATATTTTTTTTTTTTTTTTTTTTTTTTTTTTTTTAATTCTGGATTTAATTTGCTTAAGGGACTCACCTTAGGAGGTAATTAATTACAAGTAATAATACTTAAATCAAATAACCTTTTATAGCTGATGCATCTATTCTAATTTTGTCATGCAGTGCTCTTAACTGTGTAGTATATGGGAAAAATAAGGCGATTTTGAAAGTTTCTGAGAAAAAATACAGATGGTATAAATTTGGCTATACATTTTGCAATGATTTATTTTAATTGGTTATTCTAGAGTAGATATAATGGAATTATTTTGGTTCAAAAACCTATATTGGAGTTGCCCTGACAGGATGGGAATGTTCGACCCACTCTGTTTCGAAGAGGAACAATTTCAAACTGGTGTAGGTCATAGGTCAAAGGTCGGATTTTCATTTTATTGTGGGTATGTTGTTCTTAGGGCAACCATTTATTGGGTAGTGTCATGATCAAACTTCCACACGGGAAAGTGGTTTATCTGGGTTGGGTCACTTGGAACCCCCCCCCCCCCGTGGGCACGAATGGAAGTTTTTTTAGCTTGGGCACTTAAGTGTAGAGTTCCGACGAGGCCCCCTTTAATCGGCCCACGTGACCCCTACTAGAGGTCAAAGTCAAACTATGTACAACCTTGGTGTAGCTTGGGGTCAGTGGTTCCAGCTGACCAATTTGGCTATTTAGGACAAAGCGTTGGCAGAAGAAGGTAAAAAACCAAAGCGTCTTATATAGAAGAAGAAGGCGGAACTAGCATCGATTGTGCTTTAGAAAGCACGAGTATATCATGGGGTGACTACTTTCACTAAGATAAGATTCAGTAGCGTCCCACAATGCAGTGCTTCCATTGGAAGTTTTTTGTACAGTAGTCATGTGAAGCTTAGAGATGAAACACTTTTAAAATGCAAGTTTTGTGATCATACTGTCAAATTTAGCAATGTTTCATCACTAACGATCCTCATCAGTATCTGTCACAAAACCTCCATGGAAGCATTCATTGTGGGAAGCTACTGAAATCTTTCTCTTGCTTGTCACTTCCCTTGTAACCTTTGACCCCATCTATGTACACATTATAAGGCTTGGGTCAGCAATTTCTTCTGACCAAGTCCGTTGATTATAAGCAATTGGCTATCTGGGTAGGTCTTTCAATTTTTTAAAGAATGCCTTTAACAATCGGCCAGGTGATCCTTTGACCTCTTCTCTTTGAACACCCCATATGGGGCTTAGGTCAGGGTTCTTCTGACCAAGTCTATTGATTTATCAATTGATTTGTGCAGGAACAACAAAGGAGGGTAAGAGCGACTGACCCTATGACCCCTGTGTGACCTTTGACCCCAATCTGTCAACACCATGAGTGGCACTTGGTCGGGGTTATTCTGAGGAGGTCTGGTCAAGATCACGTTAACTGTTAACACTAGTAGCATTTGAAATATTAGAGGGCATATAGAGAGCTGCCCCTTTTTGGCCCTAACTGACTTGGATTCAAAATTCTGTGACCTCCATATGGCCATGCATCTGGCAATCACTGTGACCGAAGGCATCGATAGCATTCGACTGTGGGAGAAGTAGGGAAAAAGGTGTTTCTCGCGACAATGACCCACTATTGACCCTACGTGACCCCTCTGGTCAAACTGTGACACCCTATATGAACCTGGTAGGGGTTCTTGTGGCCAATTCCCGTTGCAATCTGACCAAGCATCTGGCACCTAAGTAACATTTTGAATCGAGGTAACAACATAACTAATCTGTTACCGATTCTGAACCCAGTCGAGAGCTGAGACCGGAACTTGTAGAAGTGCATTTTTAGTGAAAAGCAGTCTTGGACCCTAAGTGACCCACATGACCTTTGATCAAAATTTCATTAAGTAACGTTTGGTAGGAATGCAAACTACACCACATCATGAGTCACTGATCATCTATGTAATCTGTAGAGAGAAGTGATTTGAATGTGTAACGTTTTGAAGTATTGCCTTTGACCCTTACCATGGTTCAAGTGATGGGGTCATGATTGACTTTTATTGACCTCTCATCAAGTCTACAGGATGGCTAAAAGATTTTTCTATTTGACCTTGTTTTTTTAAAATTTACACACAGTAAAGTGTCATTGACCTTAGTGCCCCAGATGACCTTTGATCAAAATGGCATTAAGTAACTTCTGTGAAGGATGTCAAGCTGCACCAAATTCATGAGTCACGTGATCTACTTTTAATCTGTAAAGGAGTAGTGATTTGAAGTGTACGTAAAGTTGATGTATTTTGACCTCTGACCCTAATCATGTGTCCTATACAAAAGCATACTTGACTTTTTTGTAGTGTTGATTCAAGTCCTACAAGATGACAGTCATAGTTTCTGAGATGTGAGCTTAATTCAAGCTTTTTCCATTGGTTAAGGTTGTTGACCCGTGACCCTATTGTGACCTTGACACCATCGAGTTAGGTCAAAAGTTACTGTGCTTGTACTTGTTCCTTGTGACTAGTTTTTGTCATATGCAATTTTCCATGGCTTAGATATTAGCATGTTTACAGAAAGAAGAAAGAAGAAAGAACCGACAGAAGAACAACACAGTCGAGTTCCTCGACTGGTGTAATGATTTGAAATGTACGTATCTGATGTATTTTGACTTTTTCCCTAACCATGGGTCCGGTGATGGGGTCATGATTGACGTTTTATTGACCTCTCATCAACTTCTATAGGATGGGATGAAAAGATTTTCCTATTTGACTTGTTTTAAATTTTACCCAGTACAGGAGTTTTGACCTTAGTGACCCAGATGACTTTGATCCACAAACAACAATGTCTTAAGTAAACTTTTTGGGGAAATGTCAAGCTGCATCACAGACATGAGTCACGTGATCATACATTTTAATCTGTAAAAGAGTAGTGATTTGACGTGTAACGATTTTGCAATATTTTGACCTCTTGACCCCCAAACCGATGGTCAAGTGATGGGGTCCTGCTTGACTTTTAGACCTCTCATCAGTCTACATGATGGGATAAAAAAGATTTTTCTTATTTGACCTTGTTTTAAATTTTACACACAGTAAAGTATTTTGACCTTATGACCCCCGATGACCTTTGATCAAATGTCATTAAGTAACTTTTGTGGTGTGTGTCAAGCTGCCATCATATACATGAGTCACGTGATCATACCATGTAATCTGTACAAGAAGTAGTGGATTTGAAGTGTAACGTATTGATGTATTTTGACCTCTGACCCCTAAATCATAGTGTCATATGACAAGTCATCTTGACTTTTTTGTAGTGTTGGATCAAGTCTTACAAGGTGACAGCATTAGTTTTGAGATTGAACTATTCTAGATTTTTTGCATGGTTAACGTTGTTGACCCCTGTGACCCTATCGTGACCCTTTTGACACCAACAATCGGGTCAGGTCAAAGGTTTCTGTGTGCAAGTACTTGTCCTTGTGACCCATTTTGGTCAATCTGAATGTTCCTGTCTGAGATCTAGCGTTGACAAAAGAAGAAAGAAGAAAAGAAACTAGATCTGTTTACAGATCTGAACACAGTCAGAGTACTAATCAAACTGTAGAAGTAGGCAATTTTTAGTGAAAATCTGGTCTTGGACTCCTGTGACCCCAAATGACCTTTGATCAAAATTTCATTAAGTAACTTTTGTAGGATGCCAAATTACACCACATACATGAGACACGTGATCAAATTATGTAATCTGTAAGAAGTAGTGATTTGAAGTGTAACGTATTTGAAGTTTTTGAACCTTTGACCCCTAAACCATGGGTCATGTATGGGGTCTGATTGACTTTTATTGACCTCCATCACGTACTACAGGATGGCTAAAAGATTTTTCTATTTGCCTTGTTTTAAATTTACACACAATAAAGTTATTTGACCTAAGTGACCCAGATGGACCTTTGATTAAATTCATTGAGTAACCATTGTAGGGGTTTCAAACCCCCCATAACATGATCACGAGATCCTACTATGTAATCTGTAGAAGAAGTATTTGAAGTGTAACGTAATTTGAAGTATGTTTGACCTTTGACACCCTAACCTGGGTCCGTTGATGGGGTTCATGATTGCTTTTATTGACCTCTCATCAAGTATACGGATGAGATAAAAATATTTTCGATTTGAACTTGTTTTTAATTTTCCACACAGTAAAGGTCCTGACCATTGTGACCCCAGATGCCCCTTGATCAAAATTTCATTAAGTAACTTTTGAGGGAGGTCAAGCTGCATCAACATACATGAGTCACGTGTTCACACTATGTAATCTGTAGGAGGATTAGTGATTTGAAGTGTAACGTCAATTTGGGATGTATTTGACCTCTGACCCCTAACCATGGTCAGTGATGAGGTCATATTGACTTTTATATCAGGCCCTCCTCATCAAAGTACTACAGATGGGATAAAAGATTTTCTATTGACCTTGTTTTTAATTTTTTACACACAGTAAAGGTCATTGACCTTAGGTGGGACCCCAGATGACCCCTTTGATCAAAATTTCATTAAGTAACTTTTGTGGGGGATGGCATGCTGCACCACATACATTAGTCAAGTGATCATACTATATAATCTATAAAGGATGTGTTTGAAGACTTCGTAATTTGATTATTTTTGACCTCTGACCTTTAAATCATGTGTCATTATGACAACGTCATAACTTAACTTTTTTGTAGTGTTTGTCAAGTCCTACACGAACAGCATTACTTTTGAGATTTGAGCTAATTCCTGATTTTTTCCTGGTTAACGTTGTTGACCCTATCGTGACCTTGACACCAATCCGGGTCATGTCAAAAGTTACTGTGGATGTACTTGTCCTTGTGGACCAGTTTTTTGGTCAATAATGGGAGGTTCCATGTCTGAGATATAGCATGTGACCGAAAGAAAGAAGAAAGAAAGACGAAACTAAATCTGTGTACAGATCTGAACACAGTCGAGAATGCGGAGACCGGAACTTGTAAGAAATAGCATTTTTGTGAAAATCCGGTCTTGGACTCCTGTGACCCCCCAAATGACCTTTGATCAAAATTTCATTAAGTAACTTTTGTAGGGAATGCCAAACTACCCCACACACATGAGTTACGTGATCATACGATGTATCTGTAGAAGGAGTAGTTATTTGAGTGTAAACGTAATTTGGGGAAGTATTTTTTGACTCTTTGGGAACCTCTAACCATGGGTCAAGTGATGGGGTCATGAGTTGACTTTATGACGGACTTCATCAAGTAACTACAGGATGGGACAAAAAGATTTGCTATTTTACGCTGTTTAAATTACACACAGTAAAGGAAGTTGAAACATTTGAAAAAAATAAAAAATTTGATTAAAAAATTAAGTAGCATTTGTAGGGGTTGTCAAACTACACCACATACATTAGTCACGAGATCATACTATGTAATCTGTAGCAGAAGTAGCGATTTAAATTCTAACGTAATTTGAAGAATTTTGAAACCTTTGAGACCCCCTAAACCATGAGTCAGGTGAGTGGGTCATGATTGACTTTTATTGCACCTCTCATCAGTAAAAAACTACAGGATGGGATAAAAAGAATTTTTCTATTTGAACTTGTTTAAATTTAACAACCAGTAAAGGTCATTGACCTTAGTGACCCTACTGACCTTTGAAATCAAACAAACTTTCATTAAGTTAACTTTTGTGTGGGACGTCAAGCTGCACCACAACCTTAGTCACGTGATCATACTATGTAATCTGTAAAGGAGTAGTGATTGAAATGTAACGTAATTTTGAAGAAGTATTTTGACCTTTGAACCCCCCTAAACCATGGGTCATGTGATGGGGTCATTTTGACTTTTATTAGACCCTCTCCATCAAGTACTACAGGAAGTGATAAAAAGATTTTCTATTGACCCTTGTTTTAAAATGTACACACAGTAAAGATTTGACCTTAGTGACCCCAGATGACCATTGATCAATTTCATTAAGTAACTTTTGTGGGGGGATGTCAAGCTCACCACTACATGAGTCACGTGATTTCATACTATGTAATCTGTAAAGTAGTAGTGATAAGTGTAACGTAATTTGATGTATTTTTGACCTTTGACCCTAAACCATGGGTCATGTGATGGGTGTCATATTGACTTTTATTGACCTCATCATCAAGTACTACAGGATGGGATCAAAAGATTTTTCTATTTGACCTTGTTTTTTAAATTTTAAAAATATGGTTATTATAAAGGTCATTGAACCTTTAGTGACCGCAGATACCTTTGAATCAAAATTTATTAAGTACTTTTGTGGGGATGTTAAGTTGCATCACCTACATGAGTCATCTGATCATACTATGTAATTTGTAAAAGGAGTAGTGGATTTGAAGTGTAACGTAAGTTGATGTAGTTTTACCTCTACCTTCTAAATCATGTGTCATATGACAAAGTCATAATTGACTTTTTGTAGTGTTATCAGTCACAAGATGACAGCATTAGTTTTGAGATTGGAGCTAATTCTAGATTTTTTGGCATGGTTAACGGTTTCTTGACCCCTGTGACCTTATCGTGACCTTTGACAAACCAATGGGTCATGTCAAAAATTTCTGTGTATGTACTTGGTCCTTTTGACAAGTTTTGGTTATTATGGATGTTCCCATGTCTGAGATATTAGCATGTTTGACAGAAAGAAAGAAGAAAAAAGAGAAGAAACCGTACAGAAACAAAACACAAGTCGAGTTTCCTCGACTGTGTAAAAAAGAAACCGTACACGAAGAAAAACACAGTCTAGTTCCTCGACTGTGTAAAGAGACAGAAACTCGAGGAGAAGCAATATATCATGACTTCTGCACCGCATGGATATACGGAAATCGGAGAATCATATATCATGGCGTCTGCACCGCATGATATAAGAAGAAGACAGAGTCGCTAACTAGGCATCTATTGTGCTTTAGAAAGCACCGGTATATCATGAGTTATTACGTGCACTGTCCATGTGACCTTTGACCCCAATCTATGTACACTTTATAAGGGTTTTGGTTCAGCAACTTCTTCTGACCAAGTCCGTTGATCATAGCAATTGATACCTGGTGTGAGGTCTTTCACATACAAGACCTAGCCGTGCGTTCCAGGTTGGCTTACTACTGACGGCGAAGAAACAAATGCGGCAACAGTTTTCTTGCGACCAAGAAGTGCTTACTGCATGTATTATCTATCACGGGCACGGGGTGGGGGGGGGGGGGGGGAGACCTAAATATAAGGGTGGGGGGAGGAGCTAAAAATGGTTCAGGCAAAAATTGTGGGATTCTAAGTATTCATTTCTTAAAACAATGCGCCAACATGTTTTGGTTCGATATCTTGTGGACTACTTGGCTTTAGGAAGTAAAATTGGTGTCAAAGAAAAGCTGTAAAATATTGTGCATGATTAATGTAATGAAGAAGCGGGCAAAATTTTTAATTTTACAAACCCAAATTAAAGGGAACTACATGGCTTTCAGAAGAAAGAGTGCGCCACATATATCAGTACGGCGTCTAGCGACGACGTAATGCATGTATTAATAGTAGAGGTGTTCAATATTGACACTTGTTCAATATTAAGAAATGATTTTGAGGCCATTTTTGCTTCAGTGAACGGTCTGGTTTTGTTACTCATCACGTCTGAATGTTCTTTTGCACAATTGAAAATTTAATTGTGGCTGAAAATATTGCAATTTGAAAGAAACGTGCGCAATCCGCTTGGACATTAAAATCACGATATAACCACCAATGACCCCTTCCTAGCACACCTGATCTCAAATCTGGGTACACCCCATATGGGCTTTACATCAAGGGTTTCCTTCTGACCAAGCTAGTGATTATAAGTATTTGATTTGTGGCCGAAACATGAAAAAAGGAGGAAGAGCGACAATGGCATGTAATGACCCCTCGTGACCTTTGACTCACCAATCTGTAAACACCCCATATGGGGCTTGTGTCGGCGGATATTCTGACGAAGACTGTTGATTATAGCATTTGACTTGTGGCATAACAGCAAAAAGGGGGGTAAGCGCGACTGACCTGTAAAGACCCTGTGTGCCTTGGCCCTCAATCTGTAAACACCCTGGTATGGCATTGGATCTGGGTTATTCGGACGAAGTCTGTCACAATCAGTTACTGTGTAACACTAGTAGCATTTTGAAATATAAAGAGGGGTTAGAGAGACTGGGGCCCTTTTTGACCCCTAATGACCTTGGATTAAAATCTGTGTACCACCCATATGGCCAGTCAACTGGCAACATTGCTGACGAATGGCATCGATGTCACATGCAAACTGTGGAGAAGGAAAATGGGGGTTAGCGCGACAATGACCGCTATTGACCCTACGTGACCCCTATGGTCAAATTTTTTACACCCTATATGAGCTTGGGTCAGGATTCTTGTGGGTTTCTTGGTTCAATCCGACCAAGCATCTGGCACAGGTAGCATTTTGAAGCAAGTACAAAGAAAGAAAGAACGAACTAGAGACATTTTTGTGCTCAAGAGCCGGACCTTATCCGTGGAATTTTTTGCACATTTGGTAATTTGACCTTTGACCCTTACAGGTCACAAACAGGGTCATTGTAGACTTTTTATTTCTTCTTTCATTAATCCCTACAAGTTGGTTTATGGTATTTTTGCAATATGGGCAATTTTGATATTTGGCAATAGTTTGACCTTTGGACCCCTAAACTATGGGCACATAGTGAGGTCACTGTGGACTCTTTTTCATAATTCATCCGATTGCCATCACGATGGCATATTTAGATTAAGTCAATTAAGCTTCTGTCAGATTTGACCCACAGATTACCCCATTTGACCTTTACCCATGTTTTGAGCACGGATAATAGAGGCTTTAGCCAGTTGTTCTGTGACCAAATATGACATTTATACACTCTTTGGTTGATGGTTTATATTGTTTTTGCATATTAATTCGCTCATTTGCATACTTACAGAAACTCCTTGGGCGCCATATTCTGTCATATGATTTCTCTCACACTATCCGCAACTTTTGCACAGACCCCACCTATCCAAGTTCCTTATCGTTTTGAAATATATATTTTTGCATAGTAATAATATGGCCGCATTTTGAATGTTTAATGAACTCCGATCGTTTATTCGTGTACATCATATATTAAGGATGGTCTAAGGATTCTTTTGAAAACAAATTTGGGATCTAAGCTTGTTGTCTGTAGGACAAGTATGCTTTTGAAGATTTTTACAAAATGGCAGCTACTTCCGGTTACGTGCCCTTTGACCCCAATCTGACTACAAACCCCATATGAAGCTTGGTCAGCGTTTCTGCTGACCAACTTTGGTTGAAATGGGGTATACCGTTTGGTCCTAGTAGGGATTTTAAGGTGATTGAAAAAAGAAGAATCAGAAAAGAAGAAGAAGAAAACTGGCTGGAATACAGGGACCTTAGTCGTTGCAGACTAAGGTAAAGAAAGAAAGAAATCGAGAGAAGGCAATATATCATGCGGGCTTCACCGCATGATATAACTCAAACAGCACAAGCACAATATATTCGCATGTTAACACATGCGAATATAAGAAGAAAGAACTAGACCCACAGTTTGGTTTGGCAAACACGGGTATATTCGCATGTGGCATGCATAACATGCATTCCATGCATAAGTGCCCCCCCCCCCCGTAGATGACATTTAACCACCTGCCGAGCAACAATTTTGTGAAGGTTCATAGCTGGTTCTTCTACATAAGTCCCGTGACCATGCAAATTGGTATAGCAGCTATGAATTTTTGAAGATTGTTTCACATTAAGACCGGCAGTTCCCTTTAATGACTTTTTGACCCCCATGTTGAGCACAACTTTGGTGAAGGGGTGTCAAGCTGCTTTATATGCATGAGTTACGTGACAATTCTACCTTACATAAAGCAATATGATTTTTTATTTTTTTCACATTAAGACCGGAAGTTCCCCTTTAATGAACCTTTGACCCCCGTGTTGAGCACAATGTTGGTGAAGGTCTCAAGCTGTTTCATATCGGAGTTTACGGGACCATGCCCTATGCATATAGCGCTATGATTTTTTAAGATTTCACATTAAGACCGGAAGTTTCCCTTTATGACCTTACCCCTAAAGTGACAAAGATGTTGAATGCAAACTTTGGTGAATGTTGTCAAGCTGATTCATAGGCATGAGTGTACGTACCCATGCTACCTTACACAAAGCACATATGATTTTTGATTTGTTTTCCATTAAGACCGGAAGTACCCTTATGACCTTTGATCCCCATGTTGAGCACAACTTTGGTGAAGGGTCTCCAGCTGTTTCATATGCATGAGCACGTTACCATGCTAACTTCCATTAGCTAATTGAATTTTTGAAGATTTTTCACAGTGAAGACTCGGAATTTCCCTTTTAATGACCTTTGCCCCATAATGACA
>JAMKCH010043169.1:0-25212 GCA_023653785.1 Ophioderma brevispina
AACTTCAATCCTTCCAGTTTCTCAAGTGAGAGGCACGCAACCGAGGCCTAGTTTTGATCATCACAACTGAATGATTAATTGGCTTACTGTATTTTGCGAAACGAAATGAAACAAAATGCCCATTGGATTACACGCTTTATTCCGTCATGCATGCACAACGTGCATTAACGGAATAAAGCGTGTAATCCTATGGGGGTTCTGCTTCGTTTTGTTTCGCAAAATACAGTAAGCCTGATTAATTAGGTCGCCCAGGGCAAATCTATTCTTTGGTGCGTGCATGATTTTATGCCCTGTGATTTCTGGATTTTTTCGGCAACAATTTCAAATTTGGTACGTAGACATAGGCCCTAATGAGTAGTGTTTTTGTTCCTATGAAAAAAAAAATAGATATGCTTCCCTACAATCGGTTTTACATCGGTTTATTAACACTTAAGTGCCTAAGGGGAAAAACAGGTTTTTTGCATTAATTTCTTTTACCAACATGAGTTAATCATGTCATTTTTGCCCCTCCTAAGCTTCCGCCGCCTCTGTGCTATAAATTGTAAGCGAGGGTTACATGCATCGTTGATGCTCTCGTTATTATTCTAAAAGGGTCCAAAACATGTTCTTTTACAATGTGTCAACTTTTCAGTAGCGATGTTAAAGAAACATTTCCAGGATTAGCTATCTAAAGATTTCACAAAATCATTAACAAAGTCTCTTAGTATTCATGCTGTGTGATATTGTACATGCACTGGAGTGGGGTCATTATTTATGCCAAGGGAATGGAGGATTTGGGGGAAACCAACAGAGGCGGACTGGGTAGTCAATATGGTCGTGGAAAAATGACTTGACCAGCCCATGAGCTTATGAAAATCATAGGACCTATGTAATATAAAACGACACAAGCAAAATACAAACAAACAACTACAATAAACATTGTTGATCAAACATTCACAAGCTTAAAGGTAGATTCCCCCGGCACTGCCATCTTGGAGGTAATGCGTATGTAAGGCTGTTCAGGCCCCTATTCTCAGCATCGTTGTCACCTAGAGACCCATATTTTTGAAAATTTTACCACTGTCACCAAAAGACACCTATTTTTTGGTAAAATTTAGGAAAATTTCACCTAAAGACCTCTTTTTTAAAAATTTTTTTCTAAAAATGTCACCCAAAGACCCCATTTTTAGGAATATTTAGCAAGTTATTATCCGAAAAACCTATTTTTGAGCAATTTGGCTGTCTCCTACCTAAAGATTCTTATTTTTTGCACATCCCCTGTCACTGAATGCCCCTAGGTTTACATCCGTATCCATTTCATATGTGGGTCCCCTCCCGGTTTTAACTCTACTGTACCTGAGCAATTTTTGCAACAAAACTCCCGAAGGGGGTATTTGCCACACTCCCATGTGATTCTTGCTTACTAAACACCCGATTCCTATAAATACCACAGGATAACTTTAGAGTTTCTTCTTTCCATTGATAAAATAAGACTGAGGAATATCCCTGTTATCAATTGCTGGAAATATCCTGGCTAGGGCCCTTCTTGTTGATCACTTGGATCAAGGTCTTCTTTCAGAGTCATCAATGTGGCTTTAGAAAGGATTAGTTGGAATGAACTGACATGGTCAGGAACAACATTTCGACTGCTACCTGACTCTCATTGACTTAACCAAGGATTGATTCGGTCAGCCATGAGGGCCTTTGGAAAATGATGGCCAACGTTTGGATTGCCCAGATCATAAATTCATTCAAGGGCCGTCAGTTCCACCGATGGTATGATGGCGAGTGTTCATGATCATGGAGTCGTCTGACAGATTCCCAGTAACTACAAGAGTAAAGAAAGGATGTCTTATAGCACCAAGTTCTGCTTCAGCATCATGTTTAGTGTCATGCTTCAAGATTCCTTCTGCAACGGCTTGTCCTGGGATATGTTTATAAACTACGTTATGATGGCAAATGTTCATCTGCGACGGCTTCAAGATTAAAACCACACAAGTAGTTGACGAATTTGCCTGCGAATTCTTGTTTGCTGCTGCTGTGCCCTATATTTAGGCACACATAGGTAATATGCGAAACAGCATGGACCTTGTTCTCATTGGCCAGTGACACACTTTGGCTTGACCATCGCACAAAAAGACTGAAGGTCATGTACCAACCGGCTCCTAGGAAGCCAGATGTGAAACCATCTATCATTTGTTAAATATCAGAAGCTAACAGCAATTGAATAGTTCACATACTTGGGGAGCATGTTGTTCCCGATGTGTTCGTTGATGATTGAAAAATCAACAACAAGATGCAAAAACCAGTGCTGCTTTAGGCCGTCTGTAGGTAAAGGTCTGGTAACAGCCAGGAATCAGATTTGACACCAAACTAATGATCTACCAGGCTATTGTCATGCCATCCATCCTTTATAGATGTTAAACTTGGACAGGTTCGTACCAACGCCATGTAGGAAATTAATCCTCTATCTGGTTGTCACAGTTATTTGCCAAGATCAAATTGTTCTAATCAGTCCACACAAGCTTGCACACACAACTTCCCACCTCCTTAAATGTCTGTTCAGGTCATATTCATCACTGATGGGAGGCCCGAACGAACGCATTATCAAAATAAGTACCAACATTTCCCATTGACGTCACTAGTGAGGACAAGTATGACAATACGGGGATATGGGGTGGAAAAAATTTGATATTTCGCAACCTTTTCTGCCTCAAAAAATATTATATAGCACTAAAAGCTTTGAGTTTATAAAACATTTTTTCCATCAAGCATGAAAACGAATATTCCTAACTAATCTGGAGTCAAAATCGGTCTAGCCATTTGGATGTTAAAGGAAAATGTGTATCAAAAAATGGTCTATAGATCTAAATTAGATCCATCAAAAGTTGGATTTTAGGGCTACTTTAAGGTGTATAATATGCAATGTTCGTTTCTATGCTTGCCGCCCAATTTTTAAAAAGCAGGCAGGGCCCGAGTTTTGTCTACCGGGCCAACGGCATCTCTCGCGGCCATGATAGTAAAGGTGCGAATCCAGGAGGGGGCGGAGCGGCGAGCGCCTCCCATAATTTCTGCAAATTATTGCAAAATCAACCCATTTTGAGCTATTTTGGACCAGCTAAAGCCTTTCAGCCCACGGTAATTTGGACATTTTTCAAATCCTGGATCCGCCATTGTAGTAGGTATGTATGTGTGTAGGTTTGGCAATGACGGTGAAAACTTCAGAGTATAAAGAGCATGCAAATATAAATTACTTCTACAGACCTTTTATCAATAACTAATGGAACAAAATTAGTTAAATTAATTTGGTCCAGTCAAGAATTCAGGAGACCAATATCATGTAAATTGAAAGAGGCACAAGATATGACGGAGAGATTAATGTACCACATTGGGATTGTTTGAGAGTCACTGGGCCACAAGAATTAAATGATGGTATGATATTGTTGAATGTGGTTAAAATCTTTTTCTTCGAGGGGTGATACGTTTTTAAGGAACATCCTTCTTGTCACAGAGCTTTGTACATTTAGATAATATTTCATCCAAATGGTTTTCATCACAATATAGCTAGAGTATTAGCCTGGGGACAGTTACCTGGCTGCTGCGGTGGCATAGCCAAGCTTTTTTTTTAGGGGGCAACATATTTTAAGGGGGGGGACATCAGGGGCGGATACAGGATTGTCAAGGGCGACAAATTTTCAAATAGACCAAATTTTTTCACAGTCGGACAAATTCTGAAGGGGGGTTGTTGAAACTTACTATTTAGCGTCCATAAGTGCGTAAAAAGGTCAACGTTTATATTTTTAAACATTACATTGCGGCCTGTGGCCTTTGCGCCCTAACAATATTAAAATTTGTTAGTATAGTAGAGGCCTATGTTGTTGTTGTTTTCAATGAAATTTGCGCACATGTGCCGAAAATCACTAATTTTTTTTGGGGGGGGGGCCAAAAGGGGGAAAAGTTCTGGCTCCTGGTCTTTGAAATAAGACCCAGTTGACTGCACAATGCAGTTTCTTTAAGTCCCCTTTTGGTAAATTTTTGCCTTGAAAGTAAATTTATCCCAACTTGCAGTTACAAATCTTGAAAATTGTGCGTCTCTTACTTAGGGACACAAACTCAGGCTGCACATCCCTACCTGAAAACAAGTTGAGGGCCCCAGCAAACACTCTGTATTTAACTGTCATTCATGTATGCTACAAAGACACCCGAATAAGGTTCTGGAAGGAACCCAAAAAAAGCGGAAGCCGAGAACACGGAATTCTAGTTAAACATCTTTCAATAATGATTTCAAATGACCCTACGATGACCTTTGATCTGAGGGAATGTATCACTTGGTACATCTTGCTTTGATCTGATTGGTTGCCAGTTGAGTCCAATAATTTATTCTGTGATATCTCAAGTATTTGCTTTACTTTGCTTTGTTTACTCTGTATATTCCTGTGCTGGTTGCTCTGTCTGCGCCATGAAGATTTGTGCACAGTACAAGTGTCTATTATTATTATTAATTTTGTTTTGAATTATTTTAGGTGTAATCTTGCACTAGAATTTAATTGGCATTAATATCAACAGTTACATAATATTAAATGTTGAATAATATGCATTGTTACTTTAATCGTAGCTATATGAGACCTCATTAAAAAATTTAGACCTGTCCATTCACCGTGAGAGGTAAGAGGAACTATTTTAATAACCACAGGTAGAAAAGTTTATGGTACTCATACAATGTATAGTAATGTAGCTAGCAAATAATGTCAACCTAAAATACATTATGTCACATCTAAGATAGCTTGGCTGTTTCAATTGAAGTATCAGGATGAAACACCAGCAATTATTTCATTAAACGTTATTATTTGAACATAACTTACCTTTGACACTACAAAATATCATTCCTTATCACAGCATTGGAGAAATAATGCATTATATCAATGCACACATAACACAACTGAGTTTTTATTTAGCCATCAAAAATGAGCCAACCTTGTATTAAGAGATTAGCACAAAGCGGATTTGACATCTCAGCCAACCATGGCATAAGTCCTATCATTAACAGACCATTGTAAAACCAAACGCATCAGTTTCCAGTAAGCCGATTCTGTACAGTAACTTTGTGCCATGGACACAATATGTTTTGTAATGGCAACAAAGACCTAGTCTCTGAATGGCCGGGGTTTTAACCCATATCAATATCCCCCTATCGAAATATGCATGAAGTCTCACTTAATTTAAAATCTACTAAAATGATGGATGTTTTAAAATAGAGCTATCAAATTTTTCTGCAAATTAAACCATTTTGTTTATTCCAGATATGATAAGACCAAAGTGCCAGTGGGATGTAATGACAGCTCCATTCTGCAAGTATTGCACAAGATTTATTGACAACATCCCTCGCTATAGATCTCATCTTCACCACCATGAGCAGAACATCAAGCCATATTGGTATAAGAATCCTAATCTACCACCAAAAGCAGGATGTTTAAAAAGGGACAGATATAGAAATGACAGTGTACAAGGAAAAACAGCTTACTATATATCAAATCTGAAAAAACAAAAACAGCTTGACCAACAAGATTTGGTGCCATTAAAAATTACATTTGCAGGTTCAATACACATGAAGAAATATGAAATGACACATACTGGAGAAAACCCTCAACAATGCAGTCACAAGAAAACCAATAAACTGATAACCCCCAGCAAATTTGGTTGCAAGAAGAAACAGGAAACGACCAGAGTAAAACCTCACCAATGTAGATATTGCGACAAATCTTTCAAACAATCTCGACGCATGAAAATGCATGAAAAGATACACACAGGAGAAACACCATATCAGTGTAAGCACTGTGGAAAAGGTTTTGTATCTAAAAGCGAGATGACTCGACATGAAATGACACACACAGGAGAAAGACCTCATCAGTGTTGGCACTGTGGAAAAGGTTTTCTATCTAAAAGTGAGATGACTCGACATGAAATGACACACACAGGAGAAAGACCTCATCAGGTAGGTATTGTGTAAAGGTTATTAGTAAGCCAGAGAAGGCAAATCATGAAACCATACACACAGGAGAAAGACCCTATCAATGTGGATACTGTAGTAAAGATTTCACTACTAAAAGCTTAAGACTCAAATGAAATGACCACACAGGAGAAAGAAACGACCAGTGTGACTATGTGTAAAGGTTTACACTAAGCTGTCAAGACTCACCATGAAAGGTACACACACAGCAGAAAGACCTTATCAATGTAAACCATTGTGGTAAAAAATTCATCAGAAAGGCCAATGAAAAACACAACATGAAATTGGACACATTACTGGGAGAAAAATGTTTTTGCGTAAGCACGGTAGAAATTATTATGTTCTAAACAAAGCAAGTTACAACATGAAATGTTAACAACAGGCGAAAAGCCTTATCAATGTAAATACTGCAATAAGTCTTTCACCATTATGACTGAGACAAGAAAAATAAAAAACAAATGAAAGTGACCACACCACAGGAAAAAACCTCATCAATGGAGACACGTGGTCAAAAGTTTCACCAGAAAATATCAAAAGGAATGCCATGAAATGAAAACACTAGGAAGAAAAAAACATCAAGGTAAATACTGCAGTATTAGTTTATAAATGGGTGCAAAAGTTCCGACATGAAATAACACACACAGGGAAAAAAGACCGACCAATTAAATACTGTGGTAAAGGTTTCATGACTAGGCATGGTAAAATATTCCATGAAAAAGACACACAGGAGAAAAACCTCACATGCACTAACTGCATGAAAATGCCACACATTGTTAAAGGGACATAATGGCATGAAAAAAAAGACATAATGAAAAAGACCCTTTACTGAATCACTTCCCACGAGTTTGAAAACAATTTTTGATGTTACATTCTGTAAAAAACAGGAAGAGTTCCAGGAGGAGGTGGCAGTTGTTTTTTTTTTTTTTTTTTTTTTTTTTTTTTTTTTTCTTTTTTTATGGCAATTGTGGAACAGAAAAGGAAGGTGTTCACATCCCTCCCCTGACAGAATACAGTGATCTAGCATGTTTTGCAACACAATTCAAAGCATTCAGACCGGTATTCAGGCATTGTATTTTAGGATTGTAGTAAGATATGATCTGGCAAGGGAAAGATGTAATACCGGGATTAGCACATATACAATAGCAATGGTCGTGAGATTGATGACAACATGCTTTTTCAGTTGGTAAATGCGCAGTAATGTCAGCCATCCGTGTCCAGAACTTGTCACAAACTGCAACCTCCCCCCTGGAACTCTTCTGTATATGTACTGATTTTTACAGATGTAAAACATCCAAATTGTTTTCAAACTCATGGAAGTGGTTTCAGTAAGGGTTCTTTTCATTATGACCACTTTTTTCCCCATGCCCATTATGTCCCTTTAACAAGAACGAAAAAAAAAGAATAAAGCAGGTGGGAAAGACTGGTGAAGGCATGATCAAACCTTTGCTTACCCATGAATGGAGCACATCCCTGACCTCTTATCAGTATCAGCTTTGCTTGCCTGATCCCAAGAATCTCATTGTTACATTCTTCTAAAACAATGCTACTTTGAGATCCAACAATGCCAAATCTTGGCAAAAGGTCATCACAATTCCGTTAAGAGTTCTTTTGTAACATGCAACAGGAGTATGGTACGACTTGATGAGTAGAGATACACAAGCATCGATTCTTTTAAAAAAATATATTAACACATTACGTTTTGGGGTGATGGGCGGAAGAAATCTTTGCTCTGTTGAAATGTTAGTGTTCAAATATCAAATGGCAAGTGGGTTTTGGATAAACTAGCCGGGGACTGTAGTGTAAGAGTGTGCGCTTCCGGATACAATTGGATTTTTTGCCCCCACAAGTTTTAGGCCTCCCCTTGCCGGGCAGCACTTGCCAAACCCCCGTTAATGGCCCCCAGCTTGTGGTTCAAGGTTATACAGGGGTCAAAAATTTAAATGTCTGAATGTTTTAAAAAAGCAGCACCATGTGTTTGTCTGGTTACACTGATTCCAAAATGGTATAGTTTAACATTATCTATGGATTATAGTTCCGGAGTTATGGGGTCAAAACTGTAAAAATAGTGAAAAAGCCAATTTGGTTGTACATGGGTCAAAAGTTAAAAGTTGCTTTGATTCAGTTCTTATGTGGTTTGCAAATTGGTTCCTTAGCTTAAAGGATTGAAATAAGGAATAGTTTGCCTTATCTGTTATTTAGTTTTCACGTTAGCAACACACAATTATTGATTGGGTCATTTGTATACAAGATTATTTTATTGTTCTTCATATATGGGGCATGTTAGGAGGAGGTTCAAAGGAGCATTTGTGATCCACCCCAAAAAGTTGAGACTCGAGTATCACCTGGATTTTTAATATTCACCTACCTAATCGGTCCTGCAAATTTGACTGTCTCGGCAGGAAAATTTGCAATTTAAGTATCAAGTTCAAGTTGAGGTTTCTTCCCGAAACGATCTGGCCCATGGGCGTCAATCGGTGCGGGACGGGGGGGACATGTCCCCCCTCGTTTTTGGGGGTTTGGGGGGTGGGGACACAATATAAAATTCCACATTCACCCGATTTGTACTAAGGCCTACCGCCCCGCTTATCAATGGATGATTGCGGATCGGGCCATCAGCGACAATGCGGCGACAATGACACTTACATTGGCAAATACTAGTACTCTGTAACCCATAAATTTCCAAAATTTTCTGTGCTACGTATGGTACCCAGAGAAATTACAGACCTGATCTCAGTGCATGGCCTATTTTGGTTTGAGAAATGATATGTTTGTGATCGTCTCAACCAATTTGTACCCGCTTCATGTCTGGCGAATCACCATTTTTTTCATGCTACAAATAAATATGAAAATGACAATTATCTGGGTGTTTCCATATGGTGACACCCTTTTCTGACATACCTTTCTGACACCCTATGAATTCGGAAACCTTAACGGACCTTAACGGAATAAACCCCACGGTTTATGTGGTTTATTCCGTTAAGGTTTCCGAATTCATAGGGTGTCAGAAAAGGGTGTCACCTTATGGAAACACCCCAATTATCTTGTAATTTTCTTAAAATATTTTATAAAAACACTCCATACTTTTTGCCTTTTACGTTTGTTTGTTTTTGGGAGTGGAATAGTTGCTTTCATGAATAAATATTAAATCAGGAAATGAACTACCGTATTGTTCCTAATAAACGCCCCGGGGGCGGTGCATTTTTCAAAATGGGGGGCGTTTATTGCAGTCAAAAATGGAAAGTCAAAAATCCCCACAAAAATTACCTTACACAGTTTGGCGATCTTCTCTTTGTGTATCTATGTGTGCCAGTCCTCTCTTTATGTATCTACGTGTGCCAGTTACCATAATAGTGACGGATCAGAAGCAGAAAGCATTGATGACAACAGCGATTATAATATGGATTATGACAGTCCCGGCCATCAAATCATGTGATTTAGATAAGCTTAACTCATTTTCTTGAATAGTTTTATCCAAAAATCGTAGGGGGGCATTTATTAGAGCAGGGGCGTTTATTAGGAACAACACAGTAAGCTTGACCAATTGTCTTTAATATTCCATATTTACTCAAAAAGTAAGAATTAGGTGCTGAAAAATTACTGTGAATAGACCACACAGTCATAGAAAATTAGATTCGCTGTTATGTTTTTTGATGTATCCATAGTAACTGTGTGTGTTTTTTATTCACTACTTTACAGGTTGTATGATTAGCATTTATTTGATTGCAATGCTTGTAGTATTATTTACTTCTTTTAGTAGAGGTAGGCTATAGAGGTCATAGTTTCAGATCATTTTAAACACAAGCTTAATTGATTACTTTAATCATCTTGATCCCATTTTTGAAGAAAAGAACAAAAAAAAGTGCAAAGATCAGGGTGCCCTTGCAAAAAGTCCAAAATTTGTTTTTTGACCATAACTCAGTTATTTTATGTCCAATTTACTTTATTTTGTTTTAGGGTATTAGGAATCATTGTAAGCAATTTTCATCTCACCATAGCCTTTTGAAATTGCAGTTTTAGCCTAAAATTGGGCTGCAAGGGCGCTTTCCCAAAAAACATGCATCCCATCAAAAATGTTGATTTTAACATTTAAAAACTGGAAAAGGTTGTCATTTTCCTGAAAATTTCATGTAGATGCTGTTTACCATTTTAAAACTGCAACTTTTTAATGTCATCAAAGTGACCTCCATTGAAACCCACACATGTGAAAGTTTGTTGACCCCTGTACAATTCAATGGGAGTGTTTTCATCTCAAAATGATGCCACAGAAAAATGGAAAGTGTAAAGCAGCTCAAATCTTAAGGAAATAATGAATCAACAATTCTGATGGCCCACCCATTAAAATTGATAATTATGGAGAGGGAGACATACTTTTGGTAAATGCCCTCACAGACCAATTTTAAGCTAAAATAGCAATATCTAGAGAGTACACACTGATGAGATGAAAATTGCATAAAACGATTCCCTATAGGCCAAAACTTAGGTATTGCCGGGGGGGGGGGGGGGGGTGGGGTGGGGGGGGGGGGTGGGGGGGGGGGGAGGTTTGTTTTTCTTTTGGCATCCTCAGACATTAGCACTCTATATCCATTCACAGTAAACATGTATATATATTCTAGGTGTTAAAGGCTCTTGATACGGTCATTTTTTCTGTCATAATATAATGTGCGAAAACGGTTTACTCTGCAAAAGGCCACACCCGTAAAACGAATCTTATACATTACGTCACGAAAAAAAAATGCGATCACAGAAAAATCAGGTCTTTGAAAGGAAATTTGACCAAAATGTGGTGCGATAATTAGCCCAATCCGTCAATACGTCGGGTATAACGTTGTGTTGCATGAGCGCCGTGGTCTCGTGTACGTTTGTATATACGTCGTATGCTCATCTCATACTCGATGGGTCAATAGGCGTGGTATGCGAACCCCATATAACATGAAAGAAATGAGACTAATTTGAATAAATAGGTTCTCTAGCAGTCTAGGGATTTTTTGAAATTGCCGCGAACTTGAATTTTTTCTCCCTCCAAATTTCTTCTACGAACTACAAGTTCGCAGAACACAATTGCTTTAAATGATGTTTTCCTTGCCGTAATGGGTAAAAATTGAATGATTCATCAAGCTGATTGGGAGGAATCAATCAGGCATTATTAACGCCTATTTAGGGATTTTTCCTATAGAGCTCCATAGGGGCTCGCCAACCTCCAAATCCCAACTCTAGTATCGACATCGGGCCGTCCTTCCCCCTTGGGTATTGCCACCAAAATTGGAGGCAATTAAAACTTTTGAGTTATGGTAAAAATTGGGATTTTTGAAATTTGGCAGCCATTTTTTGGATTTTTGTCGTCGGTGCCAAACCCTGGTTTCGCTTTTTTCATTTTTTTTTCTTTAAAAATGGGATCAACATCATTAAAGTCATCGCTTTTTTCTTTTTTCCTGTTTTCGAAGTTTATTTGACACTATGACCCAAAGAGGACCCATCTATAGCCCACCTCTACTTTTACCTATTGGTATGAGTGTGGAATTTAAATTAAAGTTCCTGGCTAGAGCCTTCTTGTTTGATCACTTGGATCAGGTCCTCTTCCCAGAGTCATGTGGCTTTTAGAAAGGATACACGCTTGACCCCATGCAATTGTCATCTTTTATTTTCAGGCACCTTTTAAGCAATGGCGACACAATTTTGACAACTGATATAAGTAGGGACATGCAAGACCTATTACCTCCGCAAAAATCAGAAAAATCCATTGCGGGAATCTTGCCATATAGGCCTTCAAGGTCATAATTTGTATGTTATAGCACCCTCTATATGCCTATTTCCCATAGAAAGACGTGTAAAACTAGATTTTTATGAAAAATCGTATTTGCCTGCAATGAAATTTCATCAAATTTACATAGGATGTAGTTCATGACATAAATACTCCAACTTAGTCGTCAAAAGTGTGTCGCCGTTGATATTTTTTGTTTTATTCTTATTTTTTCATAATAAATGAGACTCTCAAACAGCTGTGGATAGTGGAACCGCTGACATGGTCAGGAACAACATTCCGACCTCTACCTGACTTTCATTAAGGTGGTTCCCATGTGTAGCTCAAGAGTTACTAAATAGATCTAAAGATCATTTTTCCCAATATGTTGTCACATCTTAACAATTTAAAACCAAAAGAATTTGTCTTCATTTTACATTTCCACAGGCTTTTCAGCTCTCAGATGTCAAAAATCACAAAATACAGGGTTTTTCATATTTTTACGTTTTGATTTTTTCTGGTGAACCCTACCTCCTAATTTCATTTTTTCTGCAGATTATAAAAGCAGGTGTACTCTTTCATAATTTCCTTGCTGCGGGTAACATAGAAATACCCATAACTCCAGATAGGGGCATTTTTCCCCCAAAACATGATTTTAACACATTTTTGGGAAAAAATGGCCATATCTTGAGTCCTTAATGGTTAGTCCTTAATGTCATTCCTGCACAAAATAATCAAATGCATCAGTATAGACATGAATAAATTGAAGGGGGTCTATAAGCTTGCTTGAAGTTCTTTTCTTTCAGGCCTTACCCAAGATTTACCCTGAATTTATTGGCATTACTATCGGCATAATTAATATTCCTAGTAAGATGCTACCAGATGGTTTTTGTGGTCATTGGTCTTTGTGAAGAAAAACCCATTTTCAGGATTAATTTTCGTAGCATAGATCGATTTATGCAAGCCGCAGTGTTTATTATTTACGCGATTGTGTCTGCCCAAGTGATGAACTTCGCCTCGATCCATTTTTGGTGCTCATCGAGGTTCACAATGAGGCTTCTATGGCAGACTGTCAGGCTGTGATATATTTTTTGTAAGCGTGCCGTAATTGTATGAATTGTTTGTAAATATAGCACACAGGGACTACTTTAGCTGTCCCATGACTGCTGTACATCATCTACAATTTGTTGGAAATACGCTTGGATTTTTTTTTATCGAGCATGTAGAATAAACTTGAAACTTTACAGAATGCACTCTTGATTGTGCAACTTGATGTGGTCATGTTAAGTTGGTAAAAAAGTCGCTTTAACTTTAAATGGAGAAATTTATAAAATATGGGGGAAATTGCACATGTTTATAGAAGCGAATGTGCAACAAGAATTTTTCGTCAAAAACGAATATGCCCTCCCGTATTTTCCATTTCCCCCGCTGTAATTACCACCTCACTCACCTCCCCTACATTCCATGTGTACAATTGTAGTAGAATTTTGCTATTAGTATGCATCACGAGTGTGTACACAGTGACAACTAATCTACTTGTGTTTATGGGATTGGTGAAATGCATAATAATCCTTTTATCACCATTCTGACCTCAATAAGGGGCTTCAAACAATTTGAGCCTATATTTTACTGAAATCGGAGCATTTGAGATTTGGGCTCATGTCAGTACAGCTGATTTTGTGACTTTCCCCATCCCACACTATAATCTTCAAATTCTTTTATCAGCATAACATATCAAACGTGACAGAAATGGTAAAATACAGTATAATATAAGAGTACATTAACGTACATTGGAAACGGTACTAAGATAACGGGTGAGGTAATACGTGTGATATGCTAGACCATTAATGGACAACCCGATAGGGCTTATGGTTATTACTGGCCCTGTGAATACTTTCCAAGTAAATATACTCAATATTACAATATGATACAAAGTAAGGGGGGGTTATATAGAAATTTAAAAAACAGACATACAAAAAACAAAACAAACAGAAACAACACTATCTTAGCTAAACCAAACAGCTTAACGGGAACGGGATAACGCGAATTTGGAAGAAGGAGAGACTTATCATATCTTTCTGATAGGATGTATAATATTTCATAATGAGGAAGCAGAGATATAAGAGGGTAGAGTTGAGAAGAGAGATAGAAATGGATGAAAAAGGTAAGAGAATGAGGACTTGGGGAATTTTAAAAGAATGTACTGGTGATAGATGTTTTTTCAGTTGAGCATTTAAAAGTATTTTTGTTTGTACTTGTTTTGATGGATTCCTGAAGATCATTCCCAATTTTTGCGCCGGATACTGAATAAAGTGCTTTCAGAGGAAGATTTTGGAGGGGAAGTATGGAATTGTCGCTTGTCTGGTTTTTAAGCTGTGGATTTGTCTGTTTTGTGGTAAAAATTGCTGAGTTCGAGGTACATTTTGTTTGTGATAGTCAAACCTGAAGAGCGCTGTATTGAAGTTGGTTGAGGTGGCTCTATTTAAGTGTTTTCAGTGAGTTGAAAATCATTGCAAAGTGTGAGTTTTTGGGGGTGAGTTTGTGATAGGTGGCGAATGGCCCATTTCTTGTGATATTTATTTTGGTGAGTCGTTAATGATAGTTGGAGGCCCGAATGATTTTAAGTAGCTAAGGTATGGTAGAACTAGTGTGTTGTCAGTGATTTTAAGGGTAGTCTGGAAGGTGGTGTTTGACTTTGTGGATTGTACCAATTGGCATGAGACGCTTTGGTGTTGACAGAGTTGATGTGTTCATTCCATGTGAGTTTGTCGTCGATTTGTGATTCCGTCAGAAAATTTTAGGTTTGAGTGTACCGTGGGAGATTGTCGGTTATCTATTGTTACATGTTTGGGTTTGTGATTTATTGTGTGGTGTAGAGAAAAGCATGTAAGTTGAGAGAAGTTTGTTAGCCCGAAATTAAACCAGTCAGTGATTTTTGCGAGTTTCATGTTCATGTATGTTAAAATTAAAAGTGCTTCATGTTAGAGGTTTTTTGAAAGAAAAAAGTGTTTTGTGTCATCTGCAATAAGATTAGTTTAGTGTGTTAAGAGATGTAGTGATGTCGTTCATGTAATATGAAAAGTAGGGGTCCAAGGATTGAGCTTTGCGGGACGCCAACTGTATAGGTTTGATGTGATGCAAGTGGAGTGTACGTAGACTGATTGTGAGCGGTTAGGTAACTCCTGAAACACTCCAAGGCTACTCCACGGAAAACGTAATGATAAACTTGTGAAGAAGAATGGTTTGTGGTCAATTTTCACTCAGTATCGTGTAATATTTTCGCCAAGCATATCATCAGATCAGGCATTCAGCCATTGTCTTAAACAGACTCTTTCATGAAATCAGATTGATGCCCACAGAGTTATTATTTTGGTGTCAGAATGCCTCTATTTAAGTTCGTAAAAGGCTGATATGAAAGCCGGAAGTCATAAAATTGAGCATAACAACCCAGCCTACCATAGATAACATTTGGAGGGTTAGTAAAGTAAGGGAAGTACATCCAAAAAGTGACAAAAAAGAATTGTCCATGTGATTTTGTGTTGAAGGTGGCAAAATTTGAAGCTTTGCCATGTACTACACAGCTTTTCAGGTTAGACAAAACACGATCTGTCTATGACATTAAGCTTATGTGTGGTCAGTTTAAAAGTGAATTTCAATGCGAGAAGACTCATATAACCTTGAATTGTAAGCTTTTGTATAATAGTGGAATTCGTGAATTTGCTGGTATAAAACCTGATACATTATGAACAAAAAAAAGATTATATGTACACGCGACATAAAGTTTCAGTCTTGGATCTGTTTAGAGGTACCGATAAATGCCACTTCACATACAGGCATACAGGCATTCTTTACAAATTGGAAATCGTGCTGTACGGCCATCTCCCGCGTAGCACAGCGTATAGGTAAACGGATACGCCTGACCATAGTGCATACATTTGCAATTCGTTTACATGAGATTGGAGTCTATTCAGAGTTCCCCCCGCGCACGCGCAAGAGTAACCCGAAAGACGCCCTTCACATACACCACCCTCAGCAATCGTTTACAGATACTGTTATACAGAAGTTTTTTGTTCTTTGGAATTCAATTGCGCACAATAAGCCATCAATGAACTGAATGCCATGACCTGAACAAGGCATGGAATCGTTTTATAGCAACATTGCCAAGTTGCACACCTTTGAATTGACGATATCACCTCTGAATAAACAGAGAAAGCCAGTTCAACTATTTTGCGTATATAGGGAACACAAGGTCGATAAGATGTCCTATGGACCTTTTGAAATTTGCACCAGCCTCTGCTAAGAAGTTGAAGCGGCAGAAGCAAGATCACGTGAAGGTGGGAATAGTACGCTAAATTCGCTGAATACGTGGCTCCCGAAACTAACCAAATAAAGAGTAACGGTCACCTTCAAATAACCGACAACACAAGAGAAACGGCAGAAGTTTGACACTTCGTCCAGACTTAAAGATTTGGTTGAAAGATTGTTGTTACAACACACCACCGACGAATACGAATGGAAGAGACTGTAATAGTCCTGCGATCCTTCCATGAAAAAAGTAAACAGAGAAGTGTCTTGCCGAAGAGACACCCTGACACTGGCCCAGCGAATTGAATTGGTAGAAATTATGAAACCCAATTAGCATGAAGGCAATCAGAGTGGCCGGAAGGAATGGTCAATGGCCGTTTTGTGTATGTCCCGTCAAATAGAAGACGTCAAGAAAAAACACAAGTAACCAAAACCAAATCAACCAAAACCTTAAACCAAAGCAAAACCGTAGACCAAAGTAACCGTGAACCAAAGCACCTGTACAAGGTAGCAGTAACCAAGCAACCAACGAACTAAGAAAAATGCACTTTGCCCAACGGTCATGCTTCAAGAAGAAAAATAGGAAACAACTCAACCAGTTGCAGAATCTAGCCATGGTAATAAGAAACTCAGAAGTCTCCTATTATGACGACGACCATTTACCTTCTCCTGTTTATGGCTGTAGATAACAAATACCCGTAAACAAGAAATGGATGACAAGTGGTATGAATATGTTAAGGATGCCAAGAAGTCAAGTTGGCGTGGCAACTAGACACCTCACATAAACGATGCACACTACCGTATCTCACGTATCAAAGCCTAGTGAAGAACCACCACTTTCTGAAAACCACTCACAGATTGGTGTCATATTCGGGACACCAGCTGACATTAAAGGGAAAGGACCCTTACCATTGAAAGTCACACATAAATGGTTATGTCAACTTTATGTGGTACAAACTGCGGTAACCACCTTGCTCTCGGAGAACCTTTGCAGTCAGTTAGGTCTAATTGAGAGAACCGACAAATCAGTTTCAGAAAGATTTCCGCAGCTAAAAAAGCTCACAGGAACACTACCCGGAACCTACAACCAATCAAGTTAGATCCTACAGTGAAACCAGTGGTACCCGCACCTAGAAGAATACCAAAAGCCCTACATGAAAATGAAGAAGACAGCTTAAAGTAGGGTTTGGCAATCTTGACTTTTTTTTTTCTGAAAATGATTTAAAAACTATGTTTCGATGGCCAACATTTGCCGTAGAATCCAAATATGACCTTGATTTTTAACATACGATTAATGTCCTGATTCACGTCGCTAAATTACAAAATTCAGATGGCCACAAAATGACGTATTTTCCCGACTCATCATCTACTTTTTGGGTAGATAACACTTTTTAACTATGTCTCTATATCAGGAAGGGGTTTTTTGGGGTCAAGAACTCAAATATGACCTTCATTAAAAGCTTACCCCTACCAAATCTTTTGTGTGATTTTGATAATTTTCATAATTTTTTTTTTTGTAAGTATACCATGCTTTGTTATCCTTTCACCATTTTGTTTTTTTTTTAAACTATAAACCAGAGCTATTCAACAATGAGTTTAAGATGTCATTGTCAAAGTTGACTCCTCAGAGGTGAGTGTTGAGATTATTATTCTAAGTGGAGAGATAGGGATTGTGGTGAATTGAGTTGTGTCAGAGAGTGGTTTAGATGGAGGAGTGGCTCCGTAGGAGTGGGCAGTAAGGGTGGTAGTTCCAATTTTTAAAGGAAAAAGGATGCAATAGTTTGTGGCGCATATAGGGTGTGATCTTGCCAGATATTGTTTCTAGATAAAGGATTCGGAGATCGTGGTAAGTGGAGTGAGATGCAATTGGATTTATGCCAAGGAAGGGATTGATAGATGCAGTGTTTATTCTGAGGAGGTTGCTTAATGAATATCCAAGCTCAAGAAGAAGCTGTAGTGTTTTGTAGACTTGGAAAGGCCTTTGATAGAGTCCCGAGGATGGGTTGGACATGAGGAAGAGAGGGATCCCGAACAATGGTTAAGCAGTGATGAGTTTGTATGAAGGAGCAAAGGACCAGAGTTAGAGTGGGGTCTGATTTGTCTGAAGAGTTTGAGGTGGAGGTGAAGGTGGTGTGCATCAAGGTTCTGTACTTTTCGCCGTGGTTTGTGCAATTGTGCTTGAGTAGAAAGGACAGTTTTGCAAAAAGAAGGGTTTGATGGATGAGTGTATGCTGATCGATGGAATTGGTTTTAATGTGTGAGAGACAATGTAGGGACTGGGGGAGAAAGTTGGGGGAAATGGAAAAAAAGAAGGCTTTGAGAATAAGGGTCTGAAAGTAAACCTTGACAAAGTGCTGGTGAGCGGGGTTGGAGAGGGAGATGGCAGTGAGTAAGGTAGACCCATGTTGCGTGTGTGTGGCAATTTGGAAAATGGGATCCATGGGAAGATGCACAAAGGTGAAGAGATTTTATTTTTAATAGATTAAAATTTCAAAAAAGAAAAAGTTGTGTGTTGAGGTGTTGGAATAGGTGAAGGAGTTCACATACCTGGGGAAGGGTTAATGGGAGAGTGGGGATGGAGGTGGCTAACAGCAAGATGAATGTATGGGGTGGGTGAAGTTTAGGAATGTGGGGAGTTGCTGCAAGTGAAAAGATATCCTTTGGAAGATGAAGGTATGGGGTGTATAAGAGTTGTGCGAATCAGTGCTGCGGTTATGGGAGCGAGACATGGTGTTGAGCGAAATGAGATGGGGATTCTTAGGAGGACAGAGAGAGCAATGATGAAGAGCGATGTGTGTTGTGAAGTGATCGATAGGATGAAGAATAGGAACTTCTTGATGCAGATGTTGGGTTGGGAAAGAAGCGGTGGCGAGGCGAATAGTGTACGTTGTTATGGGCCGTTGCTGCGATGGAAGGATGACGAGCATGTTTTAATAAGAGATTTTGAGTTCAAAGGTGGGAGGGTTGAGGAGGAAGGGCCGTCAAAAAGAAGCCTGGGAAGAGAAGCAAGTGGAGGGAGGGAGAGTGGAGGGGTTGGGTTGGGCTCGAGGTGCATTGAATCGGGCGAAGGGGAAGGAGGGAAGTAGTAGTTAAATGCGGTTTGCTGCGAGTGTGAGGCTAAGGATGAAATGAAGGATCTTCAAGCGGCGATTCGTTGAGATGTTTGTTTGCGCGAGTGACCACGAGTGAGCCAGTAGTTCCTTGGTCTATGACCTTTAAATCATCGACATTGAAGGAAAATACCCCTACGACACCGTAACCCCATACGTCTGATTTAATCGGACTTGAACCAACATTTACATGACATGCGCACTATTGCCAAAAATCCCTCTACTGCTTTCAAGCCAGGGGGGATTAAAACAAAAAGACTCCGTAAATGGTTGAAAGGACAACGTAGTAGTCATATTGAGCAAGCAGGGTTGATAATTTACTTTTAAAAAAAATTTATGAAAAATGATCAAATCAAAATTCACACATATATTAAATAATTAAACTCCATTTAGGTAGGGTTTTCTCTTTTAGGTTTTAAACATTTTAAAAGTTCAGATTTGAGTTTTTCTTGACCCCAAAAACCTCTATAGAGACATGTTCAAAGTGGTATATCAACCCAAAAAAGTAACAGTGATGAGTCAAAAACAACAAACATGTCAATGTTGGCGGGCCCATTTTTGAATTTTAGTAATATTTAGCGACGTCAGACCATCATCGTTTGTAAAAAATTTCAAAGGTCATTTTTGGTTCACAGCAATTTTGGCCTTAGAAACCACTAGTTTCAAAATGTTTTGGTGATTTGCCAACCCTACTTAAAGAAATGGAAGATCTCCCGCAGATCAGACCAAAAGATCACAGAAGCTACAGATGGGTACAACTCTATGGTGACCGTGCTGAAGAATGACAAAGTCCGCATTTGCTTAGATCCAAAAGACCTGAATAAAGCAGTAAGAAGAGAATTACACAATCCCTACTGTAGAAGAAGTATTTAGTTGAGTCAATTGCCCACAGGATCAAAGATCTTTTCAGTCATTGATTGCAAAAGAGGTGGATTTCATCAGATCAAACTAGACTATGAATCTAGCTTACTGACATGCTTCAACTCACCAATTGGAGGTCGTTACAGATATCTCAGGCTCCCTTTTTTGGAATCAAATGTGCCCCAGAAATCTTCCCGAGGATCATGGGACAAACCTCACGCGTTGGTAAGGAGCATTACTAGAAGGCAGCACGACATCTGTGATGGACGGGGGACATTTATCATAGCAGGAAGGAACAGAAGATCTCAAGGATCAAAAGCCATCATGAAAGGCAAGTTCATAGACAAAAGCAACCGAGGACATACAAGACATGAAGCTGAATTTGCAACAAATGTCCAAAATCAGACAGACAGAAGAGACGAGTCAGTACTGTGGGAACATTCAGTCACCAGTGAGGACTCCAACCAGGACCCTGACACAGAATCAGAGCTGTTAGCTGCAAGAATTAGATGCCAAGCACCATTCTGACAAAAGAAGTGTTTAAGACGATTTCTTATGAGTCGTCCACTTATTGTCCCAAGGTTTATACCAAACTTGGTGAGGTTTGGATTGGCCCCTAAGAGAAGTAAACCAAAGGAACAGGATCTCTTCCCATTGGGAATAAGCCTCAGCAAGGAAAGCTTTGACAAGATGAAGAAAGCTATTGCACTCAGCCATCCAGTGTTAGCATTTACTATGACATAAACAAAGAGCTCATAATACAGTGTGATGCAAGCAGTTCTCTTACGCCCTTGGTGTGGAGTACTAAGCAAAATGGCAAAACCCATAGCATATACTTCCAGAGCAATGACAAGATACAGAAACAAGCGCTTATGTGCACCAGATCGGAACAAAGAGATGTTTAAGCGAAAGGGTCCACGCTGCCAAGAAAGTTTCACTATGAACTACATCTTGGCAGGGACCGTAGAAAATGAAAGTTGATTGAAAGTGGAATCACAAACCTTGCCAATCACAATATTGCAACAAAAACCCTTTCTGTCCAGCACCAGATGAGATTGCAAAACATGATACTTAGACTACAAGCCTATGATCTTGATGTACAATACAAACAGGATCAAATTCCTATTGGAGATGCCAAGCAGGAGCAAAACCCTTCAAGATAGGGAACCAGATATTGAACCGACCTTAATGGTACAACATGGTACAGTTGCAATAGCGTAGCAGTAACTCCGTCTCGTTATCAAAATTTTCAAGCGACGCACCGCTAATGAGCCTGATTTGATTTGCACTCAATGATCTTGAAAAGGTTTGACATGATACCAGAAAGGAGGAACACCACCACTCCAGCAGAGAATACTATGAGTTTTCTTTGATGAACCGCATATCAGATGGAATGCTACAAAAGGCATGAATATGGTAGTTCCACCAAGCTTAGGGACAAAATATGTTGAGCACAAGTACATGAGTCACACCAGGGAAATCAACCAAGGTGCAAACACAGAGCCAGGAAAACCTTGTTGGCCTGGAATTTTTTTGGGGCCGGAGAAGATTGAGAAGATGGTAGAAGACTGTGCCAAATGCCAAACCCCAAAATACCAAAAATAAAACAAAACCAAAGAAAAATGAAACCAGACACCATCCCACAGGACTTACCAGGGCACTGGAAGGTGCCTCTGATATCTGTTGTTGCTTTGATGATTACCATTGACTACTACTCTCGCTGCATGTGAAAGTAGACAAAATTTGCTGATCTAAGCAGTGCACAACCATTGAGACACTTCTTTAAGTCCCAATTTGCCCGTCATGGGAATAACGGCGACGAAGCGCGCGTGAGACAGACAACGGTCCACAGTATTCTTCAAGAGAATTCAAGGACTTCTGTAGAGAGTTCAAATAGAGCATATCTACATCACGCCTCTAGAGTACACCACACAATCCAAATGGGGAAGCAGAAAGAGCTGTTCAAACAGTCAAACGTATGTGGAAAGAAATGCAAAGGGACCCCAAACCATATAGCACTACTAACTTTACCCACTACAATTTGAAGGACCTGAACTTTCACCAGCACAACTACTCATGAGTGAAGACCAAGAAAAGAAACAATAAGTACCGCTGCAAGACAAGTACTACAACCTAAGACAGTTGACATCAAAGCTGTCACACAGGAAAAGCTAAAGATAAAAGCTTAAGCGCAAAAAAGTACTTTATGACAAGAACGCTTGGGTCATAGATCGTCCACACTAGAAAGCCAAGTGGTGATGATTCCTGTTAGTAATGTCATACACGTTCTAGGATCTAAACAATGGCTTACCGGCAAACAGTTTCTGCACATATCACAACACGTCCAAGACGTTTGTGTTGAGTACCAGTGGAAGAAAGTGAAGTATTAGTACCCATGGAACCGCGAGGATGTGTTCAGACACACTCTTCCACATAGAAGCAAACAAAAGTCCCTACGATTGGCCTTTCCATCAGAAGTGGCAGCCCCATCAAAACCAGCTGAAGCCAGTCGCCAGTTCCAGTGTGGAAGTCAACCAGTTTCCACCTACCAGACCATCCAGCCAGACAATAAAACAACCAGCAAGCCAAGCTCCAGTACAACATCCTAGACCAGAGAAAACCTTTGCCAACACCAACCAACGACAAGCCAGCAACAGCACCGAAAGAAGAAAGAAACCAGTGCCAGATTCTTTTGAAAGCCAACGGCATCTCAACCACCAGTCCGTAGGAACCCGCCCAGGGAACATTGTGAGCTCCAAAGAAATAAAACTTGTGACATTGACAAAACTTAGGGCAGGCAATTTAGCAGTTTAGTTTGTCATATAATCCAAAATTGTTTGAAATCAAGAATCCAAATTTCTTGAAAGTTTAATAATTACTTTATAGTTTTGAAAGTTTTTTAAGTTGAAACACTTTGATGTTCTAAACCGTTTGGATGATAGTTTGTAGACGTTTTTAATTAATTACCAACTACTTGCTAATTTAGTTATTTTATAGAGTCAAGCAAGATTGTGTTCTGCTTGCATTTTTTTTATTAATAGTCAATTGTGCCTTTAAGTGCACATGGGAATGATATTACCTTCCATTCCAGGTGAACTTAATATCGTGAAAACTAACTGAACTCAAAAGACAACTCAGAGACAAGCATATTGATGCTTACACTCATTATTTTTATGGCACATAGTTTTTAGTGAATGGCACAGACTAGGAAAACAAAATTCTGAGTCAAGTAATTTTCTGAAATCATTGTTTACTAATATACAAAGTGACTTGCCAAGAGATTCATTTTGCTCTGATATTTAAATGACATTTTTTGAACTCTAAAGGGAGATATTTTTCATAATCTCTAAAGAAAGGGAGATTAAAGATATGCGCACAAGAAAGATAGATCAGACATGTCAGCATTGTATTAAACAGACTCTGTCATGAACATCAGAAAATTGAGCCGCACGGAGTTTTTATTTGTATCTTGATATAAATATTTAAACCCTGTAATACCTTATTTCCCCCTAATTCTTTTGCATTATGAGCCATTCTCCATTGAAAGTGTTCAAGTTTGTCTCCAAAAGACGGACAATATCAACAATTAAGGAATTCCTGAAAAATCATGTGAAAATCGTTTAAAACTTTAATATTCCTCAGAAACAGAACAAATGCAATGGGTGATCTTAAAAAATATATAACGATTTTGTAGTATATTGCCTAACTTAACACTTAAAGTACGTATCGGTCGTAACGTATCTGTCGGGGACCCCTTTTACTTAGTCGTGCTGTTCTTGATGAAAGTACAGGCTTCACCGACTTAGTCTTATCCGGTTATCAGGTGATTGCCTTCATTACTCAAAAGGATGTGTGGTATTCGACTTATGTTCACCCATTATTGCCAAGAGCGTGTAGCAGGAGGGGATGTGAGTAATGTACCGTATCTGTCGCAGGTAATGAAGTACAGAGGGATTTTTCATTTTAAACTCGGGCTGGAAATTGTTCCGTTGAAACCAGATTTTTATGCAAAAATGTTAATTATAACATTGATATCTTCTGAATTTATCACATATTGGAAACATAGGTAGTCAGTTATTGTTTAAGCAAATTTTGTATCCAATTCGGATTATCGAACGTATCTGTCTGCAATATTGGCGAAACTGTGCTCTCAGAGAACTCTTCCCAACTTTAATAATCCAATAATAATATATGTTTTTAACTTAACAATTAGTGCATATAGAGGCTGATAAAAAATTTGCATTGCAAATTCTGTGGATATGCGCTCCTGTGTAACGAGCAGGGACAGATTTTAAAGAACTGATTTGGGCTGGCGACATGGCGAAAAGCAAGAATTATGCATCTTTAGCCTTATTGCTTGATACTTTCTCATCCGGTTACAACATCTAGTCCGGATCATTTTGAAAACACAACTCCTACGTATAATTTATATTCATAAACATTCATTCTTAAAGGCCAAAAACAAGCTTTAAACTGTGCATGACTGTGAGCGACACTAAAACGACTTTTTGAACACTTTATCGGAGAATGGACCATGATGTGACCTGGCAGCAATATGGAATATTTAAAGAGACACTGGCACATTTGAAAAATAGTGCGCCCTCAAGATTTTTCAAAATCGATATTTTTGCATGGTTGTAAGGCTTTTATATACAAAAGCCCTCACCCGAAATGATTAAGACCAAATCAGCTTCCTTATGGGTAAACAGAACAATTTTATAATTTAACGTCGCCGGCAACGCTAAATTCAGCAGACGACGAAAATGGCGTTTAACACAAGAACACACACGCCGTATGCATGTTACCCACGCTATGCACACTCTTTGATCGGTCCATAGTGCTGCACCTTTGGTGACAGTGCTTTTTGTGCTTCTCAGCACTCCCTGGCAGCTCATAAGGTTTCATTTTTATTTCTATATATTTTTTTTCATTACTGATCTTTGTATTGTTTATTGCTGTGTCTGCCAAATGAATAAATAAAAATAAAAAAATAAATAACCTTTATGGTTTTAATATTAGTGAGTACGAGTCAAAAATATTCATGTAATATATACATTTGTTGATTAAAGTTAAGGAAAACTTAAATGTTGGCCTACAAATTACCTGGATGTCTTTATCCTCATATCAATGTCCCTATCTGTTTTGGGGTATGTTATTTTTATGTGTAAAATATATCTCTGTTCTTCCAATGGCCTAGCCTATCATTTGAGAGC
>JAMKCH010043170.1:0-39626 GCA_023653785.1 Ophioderma brevispina
CTCGTGTAGCGAAGAGGAATTTGCACTATTCCAAGTACAAATTTCAATGATACAGCAATTATGCATATGTAATTAGAGCAATTGTATCAAAAAATGCCCCATTTAATGGCACCACATGCACTTTGACCCCCAATTATGTGATTCACCCAAAAGCATGCATGGCAGTATCTTCATGCAGCGAAGCGGAAAAGGAATTTTGCTATCGATTGTTGTACGGGTCGAGATACAGTAATTACGCAGATTTAAGTAGCTCTTTGCATACCTAAGCCGCATGTATCACCACGTTCCAAATTGCAAAAAAGATGCGAACCACCAGTGAAGGCTTTCATGCAGTGAAGGAATTTTCCATAATCCAATGTACCGTTTCAAATTATAGCAATTACGCGTTTTTGCATATAATTAGCTCATTTGCATAGCTATTTGCCCGAAATACGCCCGAATCTAATCGTTTCGAGAAACTCTCCAGCCCGCTCCCATACACCAAGTTACATCAGCATATGCCTTACGGAACCCCAGAAAAATTGTACACAAGCCTTGCGGGAAAATTTTCGTTAATGATGCAAATTAGATACTTAATTGCCATATTTTACGCCCCCAAACATCTAATCAGGTCGAGGAACTCGTGGACCCGCTTCTTTCCACCCGCTTACATCATCCATAAGCCCTTACGGAATCCAGGATAAATCGTACACAAGGCCGTGAACACGGACGTCCAGGGCAGACAGACAGCTGCAGAACATACTTACAAATCACCCCACAATGTTAGACTCATCGTAAAAGGACGGACAGACAGACGGAAAGACAGACAGACAGAACAGACAGACACAAGAGGATTACTAAGTCTCTCTGACCGAACAAAGTCAGGCAAGACAAAAAAGGGTCGCATATCACTCTAAAGTACTTAATAAATGAACCATATAGGTATCCTGAAACCACTTTTTAGTCAATCTTAGAATATGGGCTGCCATTTTGGCAGCCCATTTGATTGGTCCTAAATATTCAAAAAAGTCCAAACAACTTGGCATAAGTGAGTTAATTGTAAAGAGAATTGACTCTTTTGAAATTAGTTATTCAGGGATTTACCTAATATAGATTTTTTTTTAAAGGCTGGCATTTGACGGAATATTACGGCCATTATATCAGCCAGACATCCAAAATGCCAGAATACCACTCTCATATAAAGAAGTATTTTGTTGAATGAAGGAACCTAGCACTTAGCGGACTAGTGATTTATGGAATTGCCATATATAGCAGCTATTTTGAAACTTGGCTGCCATTTTGGTCCACATTCAAAAAGTGTACAAGCGTTCTCCTAGAAAACATAAGTGAAAGTACAGTAATTTCTGCAGGAACTTAGTACTTTGCATCTATTTAATACACGAATCTGCCTAAATGGCAGCCATTTGAAAATGGCCCGCCATTTTGAAACGGCGACCATTCTTGAATTGGCCCCAATCCAGAATTTTCACAGCATGTTCAAATGCACATCTGTGCCAAATTCACCGCTTTTAACACAACTATGACAATTGTGGCACAATTGTCACCATTAATGCAGCACACAGGCCACATATAGGCCGCCCCGCTAGATGCCTGGGCAAAATGAAAAGCAAAATCAAAGATGAACTCCCTGTTTTGGCATGATGAACCTTTGGCAGCATCTTTTTTCCTTATTTTATTTTGTTAACATGTGGCACCACATCACATCAAGAAAAAAACTTGTTGCTATGAAATGGTACTTCATGCCTATGATTTAAATAAAGACTCCAACAAAACTGGAAATCAGAAATGGAAAACATTAATGAAATGAGCTTGAAATGGAACACAGACAATGAAAATAGGACAAATTCTAAGTAATGGTTCATCCGGATGAGAAAAACTCCTTTCTTAATTTGTGTAACACCAAATGTTGCTCCAAAATGATATTTTTTCACACAATCATGGCCATGTAAATACCATCCACACAAAGTTTGATGTTTTTTTATGCCAATGTTAGTTTTTAGTAAGGGGGAATATGGAGTTGGAAGGCTAAAAATACAAATTGGCAAATTGAAATTCACAACAAAATTACCTTTTCTTTTGCTTTTTGTTTGCCAACAATTGGAGCTTCCGTTCAAAAGTTATGGTAAAAATGTAATACCGAAAATATAACTTCGCGAGCAAAATTTATGTATTTTTATTGTTTTTTGTAACTGCGGACTTTAACTTTTTCGGCTTTAAATTTCTATATCTCGAAAACTAATTTGTTGTATGATCTCTAATTTTAAATTATTAGTGAACGCAATCTCTAATTGTTTAAAGGTGCGTGTTCCGATTTTTGGTTTGTGTTCTCATCTTTATATGAGAGACTTGCACTTGCACATATACTCCCCCATCAAGTACCGTGGGAAACAACATTTGCCGTCCCTTCAAATTAAATATTTTTAATTCACCAGGGCTAGTCCAACAGCAGTGTGAATTTTGAATTCCATATACGTTTTAAGTAGTATCTGTTTTGCTGAAATTTTGTAAAAAAAAAAAAATGGATTTTCACAAAAACTTAGGTTTTGCTCACATTTGACCAATATGCCACAATACCATTGGGGTAAAAAAACCCCCTACAGTTCAAGAATACAAAATAATTAAAATATTTAATAATTAATTTTTGCCAAATGTTTGCTTTGGTTTAAAGAGGGCTTTCAGAAAACGTTCCCTTGGTTCATTTGGACTTTGGAGGAAGAAGTTATGCCTATTTTGCCGAGAGACTTAAAAATCCTGTTTGGACGATTTTGACCCAAAACAACGATGCATCGTTTACATAGATCATGGTCTTCGTCATTGATTTGATAAAAACATTTAACCAAATTATTGTAAACAATAGGTGGAAGAACAATTTAAGATATAAAAATAATATCCGGAATTATAAAAGGAAAATGCGGAGTGAAAAAATATTCAAATTCCCAAATAAGTAAGTCAAGATAGCTGGTGTAAGACCACAGTTTAATTTGGTTTAGCAAGATTTCATGGTTTTAACTTACAGCGAAAATTGGGATCTCAAGTGAAACCATAAAAAGTTTTGTATTCCGCTTGAAAAAAAGTGCGATATTGGATTTTAAGTTTAATCTATTCCAATGTTTACCGAAAACTTCAGCTTTAGTTCGCGCAATTATGCCCGCTGGATATTGTGCAAACTAATTACCTTAGAGATGTAAAACAATCTATGAAGCAGTTTCTTATGTCATGAACTGAGAGAACTGATTGGAGTGAAATCATACCTGGACTCTTTATGATTGACAATGGTAATTTCATTGTTTGTGAAGATATTTTACTTTAATTAGATTACACAATCGCCCGTTAATTATATTCAAACTATAATTTTTTTCGAGAAGATATCGATACCATCTGAAATGGCATGTGGTGACTGTTTTGCTATATTTGTTATGCATGATACACGTCACGGTGTCATCTCTCTCATTGTATCGGCTAAATCGGCCAAACAGAATTTTAGGTCTCTTCCGCAAAATTGACATAGTTTTCTGAACCCAAAGTCCGACAGACACAAATAAAATCTCTGATAGCCTGTCTATCCCTGTAAACAACCAAAGCCAAACATTTAAACAACAAAAATAGCGTTTAAAACAAACCTTCTTTGAATACAGAATATTCTTTCCTGAATGTAGGGTTTTTATGGACGCACACTTTATCCAAAATTTGCACAATATTTTGCCTATAGAGTAAGCTCCAAAACAGTAAATTCGAAATTTGGTCATTTGGAGTACTTTTTAGTGAAAATAACAAATAAAAAAAGTACTCTGAAATTTTGACCCCAAGGGTCAACAAAAGTTACAAACACCACTGATTGTGAAATGGACCATATACAAAATGCAATTAGTTTGAAATTTGAGTGCGTCCTCATTGGAAATCGCTGAGTTAAAGCCACTATCCTGAGCGATTTTTTTCAAAATGTAAACCAACAGCGCTATTTTTCAACAGAGGAGTTCATTTTTTTTTTTGCTAAACTTGTTTGTGTTGGAACTTTTTAGTAAGACCCATGTAAGTGGCTAAGCTAACGCGCTGTATTTGTCCAATAAATGATTTTTATGTTTGTTTATAATAAAAAAAATCGCCGGGATCCGACTTTTAGTCGCAAAAAAAGTCGGAAATTGGCATCTTTAGGACCGCTTTAAACATGGAACAGTAATGAAAGAAAATGTGTTGATATGACCTAGCACTAGTAATTTAGAGACGAAATGGGCATTTTGATTTTTGGGAAAAAAATCGCTGAAGGTGGCTTTAAGTGCCGCCAGCAGCTAACTTTATTCCCTGCATGGCCCTGGGTACTTATCAAGCAAATCTGTATTTATACCTCTATTTTGCGCGCCAGCCAACGGCGTTAATGATCTGTTCAGGCGGAGGCCGGTTGAAACACAGAATGCCCCAGTCTGGTGTATGAGCCGTTACACGTTCGCGCTGCCCGGTTGACCCCTATTGATAACCCTCGCAGACCAACGTGTCCCACGAAAGGTTCGGTAGTACGTGAGGGGTAAAAATCGAAAGCTCCCACCGACCGGAACAGAACCAAATAGCCATTCCCTCTACTCCCTCCGGCATAACCACCGACCTGTCCGGCAAAAACAGAGAGTGCCCGGAAGCAGGTCGTTCATACTGGGAAAGGCCCTGGCAACAATGGGATTGCAAAGAAATGTCCCAAAAACCATAAATTTCCCCACCGACAATGCGTGCAATTCGCCAGCAGGAAAAGTTTTGGATGTAACGGCAGCCAGACTGGCGGAACCCCTCGGCTCATACGGTACACCGGTCAAACTCCGTAAGGCGGTTGGCAAGTCCCACTCAGGCATAACTAACTGTCTTTCTTTTGTTGGTCGACCTGGTTTAAAGAGAAACATGCCAAGTAAGATGCGGTTCAAAAAACTCCATCACCACTCTCGGAACAGCCCCGGGGGCCGTTCCTTGGTAATAGAACCGAACCGCAACCTGAAGATTCTTGATTGTGTTCCGTGTCTAGGCCACTACTGAATCAAGAATTCAGAAGACTGCGATCGGATGACAGAGTTGGCCGACAAAATAATTTTGTCCTGCACCCTTAGCGAAGACCCTCTTAGCGAAGACCCGCTCAAAATAAGTGACGAGAGAGGATCTTTGCCAACCCCTGTTCACCAGATCGGCAGCTTACAAGAAACGCTTGCGTCTGGAAGCATTTCATGACAGCGGCCACGCTGTCAGTTAAAGCGTCACCAGATACGTCTGGACATGAGGTGACTCCCACAGGACATGAGAGTCCCCGCTGTATTTTCCGCAGTGACCCTGCAATCATGATCACCGCGCACGAACACGGCTGATGAGGCAGAAGGGACCACGAGTATTACGTCGTATCGACCCTCCCACCATGTCTACTCGAGGAGAGAGGGTATCGGGGAAAGCGTAACCTTCATCCCGACCAGTTCCCAGAAAAGAGCATCGACGCCCACGCCCCGTATCGCGTCCCAGGGGGAGCAGTAACGTCGGAGCTGGCATTTCCGGCGGACACAAACAAATCTATCGACAGGCGATCGAGAACCCGGAAGATCCGTTGCGCTACCCGATGAGACAGACACCACTAAGAGGTGGTCCCGCCCCCGGGTAGACAGTCCGCAGTGACGTTGTGAACGCCTGGAATGTGAACAACAATTAACGTGATCCCCCTCTCGATTCAACCACTCGACAGAAGACTCGTGTGAGATAAAGAGTGGGAGATCTTGTTCCACCCTGCCGGTTGATGTACGACACCACCCGGTGTTTTGGCGGATCCGATGAGGATCTGCAACCGGCCACCACGTCCCGGAAATGATGCAGAGATAAAATCATCGCTTTCAGTTCCAGGGACATTGAGTGAAATACCGATCCGTGTCCGAAGCGTCCCATGATTTCCCGGGAACCAGGTTCCCTGTTCCTGCACTTTTTCCAGCCTTGGTCGCGAATGTTACTGCCCCAGCCCCGACCCGACCATCTGGGTCAGATCAGGCTGGGCTGGGAAGGAGGGAACTCCACCCTCCAGAGGAGATTGCTGGGTAACCTCCACCAGGATAGAACGTCCCTCACAATCGCGTCCATACGGTACCAGGTTGTCTCCCTGTCCGTGGACGACAAAAGTGGGCAGGAGGCCGGCAGCTGTATTGGGCGCAAACAATGCCGACAGAAAGGCAAATGTCCACACGGCTGGCCATAAGTCCCTGAACCCGGAGCCAAGCCAAAGCACATCTTGGCTGGCCCGGAAAAGAGGTACGCAATGAATGATATTGGCTACACGCCCTTCATAGGGAATACACGGTCATTGAGCAGATCCAGCTGCGCTCCCAGAAGAACTGGAACTGGCTCGGTTCAAAGTTGGATTCGATGAACCCCAACTTCATGACCCCCTGCCCCACCCACTTGGCGTGGGCGAAGCGCGGGTCACTCGTCGGGCTGTAGATCACCCCATCGTCCAGATATGTACAAAGGTTGATCCCCTCCATCCGATAACCGAGCCCAACGGTTGTTTGAGTGAATACTCCGCACGCTTTGACAGGCCGAACGGGAGCACGAGAACCGGTACGCTTCTAGATCTACCTGGGAAGCGTAACCAGCTTGGTTCTCCCGCTCGATTGTGAAGGCAGGCGTCCTTGAGATCCATGCAGAGACGTTGCCCAACATCTTGATTTGGTCCAGAGAGCGTGGGCCAACGTCTCCGGACCAAAATTACCTTCGGTTCCATGAAGAAATCCGAGCGCCGCAGATGAGAATCGGCCGCCACTTCGCTCGTCTTTTTGGGAGCTAGGAAGAACTCGCCCAAAGCCCCCTCGAGAATAATCGAGGGGATAGGACCGATTGCCTGCTTGCATCAAAGGTCCGCTAAAGCAGGACCTGACGCTCTCTGGGTCTGCGGGGAGCTGCGTGACCCTCCTGACAGAATGAATGTGGTGGAGTGAGCAGTGAATAACCTTTGGATACCATGCTCCTCACCCCAAGCATCACCGCGATTTCTTGCCATCGGTGCTGATAATTAGATTAAGCGGCCGCCCACCGAGGAACCCCCGGTGGAAGCTAACGTGGACAGTGGCCCGGAACACGGCCGGCCAACCCGTCAAACTCCCTGCGGACATGCTTGGAGTTTGGCATTCCCCTTGCCTGCGCTTCCGTTTGCCCCCCAGACGTCCCATAGTACCCGCCTTAGAGGCTTGGCGGAGCAACAGCAGCGGAAGTAGTCGGAGTGGCCCAGGGAGGGCTTGGCTGCCTTCCTTTTAGAAGAACCTTCTTTGCGATCATCCTTTCCTTCCCCTGTACCTTGGCGAGCCCAGCTTCAAGGGTCTTCTCGTTCGTGATCGCAGGGATACGCTCGCAGGACCTCCCGCTCGGCGAAAAGCTTCTCGCAGCCCTCCGAAGGAACTCGAAGGACCCGATCAACTCCTTAGCTCGCGCCTGGACCACGCCTTATTCGGGGACAAGGCACGGTCCCCCTCTTGCGAATGACTAAGGCAGAGTCAATGCCGCCCGAGCAGAGGTCTCATCCGCCGCAGAACCCCCACGCAATCGGGTCGCTGTCAGGCAAGACCGTCTGCTCTGCGCACGAGAGATCAAAGGCGTAAAGACCTCTTGAAAGAATCTCGAACCCTGGCGTGGACCAGCTCAGTAAACCCATCCCCTTGGAATCCGACAGTGAAGCAGCGATCTGCTTCAGCCTAGCTCATCCATGGGGATGGATCCTTGGCCGCCTCCGCACCCGAACCAGACTTCTCGGAGCCATAGGCCGACGAAGCATCCGAGTCCTCGGTACCTTTGTTGCCCGCTCTAGAACAGGGAGGGGAGCTGGAGGAGGAGAGGAAGCTGGCTGTGACAACAGCGCCCGGAACACAACAGGCTGCATGAGCCTGCGTCACCGCCAGGCTGAGTCGCAGTAACCAAGCCCGGAGGGTACCCGCCGCCACACCCGCATAGCCACCCATGGAACGCCCATAGGGCCGGCTATGCCAAAATGCAATGCGGGGGGATACCCGAGGTGCAACCCCCCTAGCGTACCCCGGTCTAGGGGGTACCCAAAGCCTGGTAGAGGCGGTGGCCGAATCCCCGTAGCCGGCTCGCACCCCAATCCACCCTGAGCTGCTGCTGCCCGTACTCAGCTGCCTGCCCTAGAATGGACCCAGGATACACCCCATGACCCACAGGCTCATGCCTGCCTCCCCCCCTTATCAACCCACGGGGGACCAGCAAGCGAAGCTGAAGGCACGGCGCGGCACCCGCAAGCTGAGACCCCCATCCAGTGGCGATACCCTTCCTCAAGGCGGGTCCGAAGTCCAGAAGTAGCGGGAGGCGCCCAGCAAGACTGGGTGACCACAGCCCCGTGACACGGAGGACGGCAGGTACCAGCTCCCAGTGTCAGTCCCCGTACCAACCCCGCAGGCAAGGGAAGGCAAACGCCCGCGCAGGCATGGGAGCAAATGCCCCAGCCTCGCCCGGACTCGGAGCCCATCCGCCAGGCAGCCAGTGCCCCCGCCGCGGGGAAGCCCCCAACCCAGACAGGGTAGGTTCCACCTGCAGCTCCCCGAAGGGAGTCGCGGATGACCGCCGCCGGACCAGTGCTCAAGCCCATCACCCCTGGAGGTCGGCGGACGAGCACTGCCTGCAGCATCACCAGGTGCAGTCGCCTGCACCAGAGGAGGCATCTCCCCAAGAGAGCGCCAACTCAGCCTGTCCGACCTCCCTCCCCAGGGGAAAGGCTCAGCCGAGGCCGAAGCTACACCTGTCCCAGGAGACTCAAAGGCGGCCCTGAGGGAGCGCCTCCCCCGAAAGGAAGCACAGCCGCCAGCCCGGTGAGCGTCAAGCCCCGAAGGGCGATGCGTAGCCAGGCATGATCCACCTCTGTCCCATACGGCTGGGACTGGGCCCTTCCACAGCGGGTTCAAGCCCGGAGGGCCGATTCCCCAGTAGGAGCTCTGGCAGCCGAAACCACCGCGGTGGTGTTGGTTTCGGCCACCACGGACGAAGCCCTGCGTGCTCGGGGGAGCACCACAAGCCCCGCCTTCACAGACGTAGCCCCGCACCGTGGCCACCTGCATACGGGAACCCCTTGTGAGAATTCCCGTTCACCCTCGAGCATATCCCAGTGATTCCCCACTAGTCCCACACAGTAGGACAGGCAAGGGGACGCTAGCACACGCTCGAAGGCGCCAGCCAGTCAGTGGGATCCTCACTCAAGCTAATGAGCGGCATCCCCCACAGCGCAGTGCTTGGTCATTGAAAGCACGCACGATAACGCAAGTAACTCAGATAATTGTCCTTCTCGAAACGACCGTAACTTAACAAACAACCCTAGCAAAAAAAAATGCAATCTGTTCCTTCTGCTCCAGTCCTGATTGAGTCCTGATAGATTCCAGCGCTGGAATGCTGGAAGCCTCCGTCATTATCAGGCAAGGAAAATTATCATCAGAATTCTATGGAAATGCTCTGGCAGGCTATGTAAATGTTGGAAAGTACTAGCCAAATCCAGGGACCCTCTGAAATTAATGAAGTACCTATTTGGAGTGGGCCATTAAGCAGTAACCACATATCACTACTTGCTTCTCTGTGTTGAAGTTGAGGTGAGGTGAAACTATTGATGGGTGTGTGTGCCATGTAATTTTGGCTTGAATTAATCAGCCTTCTTTTATGCTTGTTAGTCTGTAAAGAAGGCCACAAAATGATTTGAGGGCATCTTGTGCCATACTTGTACAAGTCTGCACATCAACATATTGTGTTTTGGCGTCCAGTGGTCAGACGAATTTGGCATATGTTGAGTAAACAGATCAGAGGTGACTAGTATACATGAAGCTCAATGTGTTATATATGGTGGGTATAAAACAAGTAAATTTTTACAATTAATCATAATGCAAAATATAAGATATGATCATTGAATATGCAGAAAATGTCCAGTTTCATTGAGAGTAAGATAGGCCGATATTCAGCTCGGACGTGCTTGGAATCAATAATAATGTGTATTTTTAACACGTGACATATCCACGTAAACGGGATCAAGGCGCGTGCAGGCGGCAGCCATGAAAGGCGCTCAGCCATTGAGAAACCATTAATACCAGAAGAAGTATATGCGAAGAAGAAGCTCGATTTTAGAAGCAGAGGAGGAGGAAACCGGAGTACCCGGAGATAACCTGCGGGAAAGATATGGATTGAGAAAACAAATTCACATAAAGCCAAGGAGATTGAACCCGACGGACCTTCATGGGTAGACAGGCTGCAGGGAAGATTACGCCGCCGCCAAACTTCGTTGCCCCCGAATTCAGATAAGAAATCAATATTACAAAATATTCAAATGCAGTGGCGGATCTAGCTCTTCGAAATGGGTGGCAAATATCTTGGGGGCCTCATCATGGTGAGTTCTTTAGATGTCCCCCAAGAAAGGTCTGAAGGCCACAGCCATAAAGTGGGGATGCAAGGGGAATTGCCATACTCTGTATCAGGGCTTTATTCCATTAGCTGGAAAGAGTATTTTGTAGGTTCCAAGAGACAAGGTATTGCTGGAAATAATTTCTTTTATGATTCTAATGCCCAAGACCAAAAACCAATGTTGATGTCGTAACCCTTTCCATACACAAGTATTAATGCTAAATTGCAATATCTCAAATGAACAAATAGTTCATTTGTCAGAAATGCTCTCAACATTACGACACAAAGGAGCTCTGAAAATACCAGAAAACCATAAGGAAAACATCCGGGGACTTATCAAAATTGTCTACTTTTGTTTTAAAAAATTAATTATTTGACCATTTGGACTGAACTGAGCAATGGCCGGATTTGGGTTTCCAAGCAATGCGCAACAACCAATTGATACACAAAGAAGCCGACAAACACCGGGAACCATCCGAAACAATCTGGAACCATCCAAACAGTTGCAGGTTAAAAACTATTTTGAACAAAAAAGTTGGACTCTGGGGGGGCCAGGCAAAGGAGCAGAAAACACCAAGAACCATCGAGAAACGCGCGGAAACCATCCAAGTTCCACTTTTCTTTAAAACAAAATCATGATTGTGCACCAAAACAGCCGATCCGGGTTGCAGACAATCTTAACAGCCATTGATACACAAAGGAGCGAAAAAACTAGAGAAGACCCAGCAAACCAGTTTGGAACCAATCCAAAAAGTGTCCACAATTTTAAAAATATTATTTGACGATTTTTGCCCCTTCCCCCAAAAAAAAAGGTAATCCCGAAAACAATCAAAACAGCGGGAACCATCCAAAATGTAAACTTTTTTTTTTACAAAATATTAGTTTGTCCATACTTGACCACAATGCCATTTAGTTGGCAAACAATGCCTCAACAAAGGAGCCGAAAACACCGCGGAACCATCCAGAAACCATACAAAGTGTCTAATTTGTTTTTTTAAACTCATTACTGTTGACAATTTTAGAAAAATATAGCAAATTTTGGGTTTCTAGGCAAGCTCAATAGCCATTGATCTACAAAGGAACCGAAAAACATCTGAAACATCCGAAGCAACCATCGACGTGTTTATTGAATAAATCTACTATTTTTACATTGTGGAAGAATGACGCGATTTGGGTTTCAACAACCATTGATTACACAAACGGGGCCAACAACACCACAAGTGGGCCACAGCCATCCGAAATATCGGGAACATCCAAAAAATGTTAACTTTTCTTTAAAAAATTATTTGACCATTTTTTAAACCCAAAATAGCTGACTGTACTCCGGAGTCCAGGCAATTTTGCCCATAAACGTATTGATACACAAAGGAGCCGAAAACACAGGAACCACCCAGAAACTATCTGGGAACCACCAAAAGAATGTAACGTTTCTTTAAAAAACTATTTGCCCATTTTTTAAACCAAGAATAGCTGAATCGAGCCAGGCAATGCCCCTAACTGATTGATACAACAAAGGAGCCAAAAAAAACACGGGGGAACCCCCAGGAATCATCCAAAGTCTTATTTTCTTTGAAATCATGATTTTTTACATCTGCAATGAATAAGTTGATTTTGGTTCAGGTATTGTTTCAACAATTGAACACAAAGGAGCCACAAACACCGGGGAGACCACCAGAACTTATTGGGAACCAGCCACCAGTAATAATTCTTCTTTGAAAAGTCGTGATTTTTACATTCTGAAACTAAATAGCCTGATTTTTGGTCAGGTAAATTGTTAATCCAACAGTGACACACAAAGGAGTGAAAAAAATGGGAACCATCAGACAAATCGGGAACGGGAACCATCCATACAATCGGGAACCATCCAAAAAGTGTCCAGTAATTGTTTAAAAATATTATTTTGACCCTTTTAAACCACAATAACTGTAATCGGAGTCCAGACAAGCCCAAAAACTATGATACACAAAATGAGGCCGAAAACACAAGGAACCACCCAGAAATTATCTGGGAAAACCATCCAAAAAAATGTTAACTTTTCTTTAAAAAAAATATTTGACAATTTTGAAACCTAAAAGCATGGAAATGGGAGTCAGGCAATGCCCACTAATATTGATGCCCTAAGAGCGAAACACCGGAACCACCCAGAAAATTATCTGGGACACTATTCAAAGAGCTACTTTCTTTGAAAAATCATGATTTTTTTACCATCTCAACAAAGAGCTGATTTTTGGTTCAGGTAGGCCTTAATGTCATCAACCACTACAAACAAAGGAGTAGGTAAAATAAATTGGAACCATACATACAGACGAGAGCCATCCAAAACGTGTATTTTGTTAAAAATCCTTATTTTTGACCATTTGTAATCACAACATAAAAGTTGTCGCTATACATCATTCATAACGGTCTAATCTAGATACTGTATGTAATGATTATAGTACTGAACCACAAAAAGAACACTTTTCTTATTGTGTTCAAGTACTTATTTTGTAAACCCATTATTTACTGAGAAATTTGAATCTTCTCATTCATACATTATTTACAATTATAAATTCAATATTCATTAAAATTAAAGTTATTTATGCGGACATCTCTATCTAAAATGAACACAAAGAAACTTATATAAGTTTATTTTTGTGTTCAGTATCATATTGTTACAAAAAAATCCTTGTAAAGTGTGTTCTTCGTTTAAGCGACCGTTCGCTTTTCAATGATCAATCACCTGGGGTTCAATCCCATGTTGACGCCAGTTCTCAATTATATTATCAATGTACATGATATGATAACTTTGCAGTATTTAGAAGTGTGAAGCTTGATAGGACTGAGAAGCTCCGTCACCTCTGTTACGACAAACAAAATTCAACCTTAAATAGCGCCCAATTTACCGGAGCGAATTGTGCCAATGCATGTATTTGACTGTAGTTTCTTCGTCCAGCGATCCGTCAGCGATGATGGCGAACAAAGAAGTGCCCAAGAAGAGCCAAGACGGGAGCTGACGGAGCGTCCGGAGCATTACAAAAGGGGGGGGGGACAAGTTGAGGAGTCCAAGTTCGCAACACTAACTTCTTAAAAATTTGAAGCGGATTGTCTGGCTTCCAACATGTCCATCTATCTGAGTCTGAGTATTTGTTGGACAGAAACGTGGACGATCGTGATGAGGCGGGAGGAACATCACACTTGTTTGGCGAATACTCGATGTTAGAATTTTAAATAGAAGGAAAAATATGTAAAACATAGACAGAACCTCCGGATCAGAGTTTTTGCAGCGGGGCGGGCGCAGGGTCTTTCTCCGATTTGGGGAGGTTTGCTATATAATTCATATCAAAAACTCCATAATGGAGGGTCTTCGTTCCATCGCAAATTGACGAAATCGGAGGTTTTAGCATGTTTAAAATATCATTGATACTTGCTTGATTTGTACTCCGTTATAGAGTTTCTGCGGATAGTAGCATGAACTCCATAAACGGAGGATTTGTGGTCAAAACTTCCGAAACTGAAGTTGTACGCATATTTAAATATTATTTAGTATTAATTTCGAGTTTCTGCGGATAGTACGCGAAACCTCAAAACTGTGGCATAGTTGCAAAAAACAAACACCAAAAACACAGAAGAAAACAAAACCGAACAAAAACAAAAAACAATACGACACGGAGTTCTGTGCATGTTACGTTGTAGGTCGAACAAATAATATTGAGAATTTAGAAATTTAGTCCTTTGGCACAATTGTTAGTCTAAAATAAGTTCAAGTGTGTAATAGTGGTAATATAAAGCAAATTGGACGTATTCTGCATGTTAAATAGTTATACTACATGTGCTCTCATATTGCGACCATCTCCTGCGTGGGTCTGTCTTTCAAGACAAAGTAGTCACTGTTTGCAAAAAAATATCAGTTTGATGTTAGTGACCTCAGGTTTTCCCAGTAATTTTGCGTCCCATTGTTAATGAAAAAAAGCGATGAAAAGTCCAGGTGAAATAAGCGTGACACAGTATTGATTTCATAGAAACCGGTACTCATAAGGTCAAACATGGTCAAGCGAGTACGGTAAATGAACCTATGCGCCGTTTTATTACTACATAAATTCGTGAATTTAATGTTTTACTCGTGAATTTAATTTGTGCATTTATGTTTTCTGCGGAATTTAATAGTAAAACTTCGTCGATAACTTTGGAATTTATATAACTTCAGATTAAACATGTTAATTTCATCTTGAATTACGAATTAAACATTTCACGAAGCGAAATTCAAATTAAACGTTGTTTGTATATATTTTTAATGATTGAGTAGAATATTATGTGCATAATGGGAGTTTAACTTGATATAGTTATGTTTGAGTCGTATCGGAGAATTGAAAATATCTTTCAAGTGAAGGGCGTGACGCGTGAAATTACTGATTCACGCTAGTTGATTTACTTTAATACACAGTTGCTGCGTTTACAAGTAATTTTAGACCTTTAATGCAAAAAATATTATAAACGATTCAAGTTATATCAGAATTATTTTAAGAAAATTAAAAACGTTGCGGGAAAACCTCCTGATTTGGAGTTTGCGCCACCGAAACCTGCATGACACTTAGGAGTTTTTCCTCTCCGCAAAAAAAAAATCCGAAATACTATGACTATATTAAAACGTAACAAAACTACGACTTCGGGTTTTAGCGGTGAAAGCAGACCCTCCGATGCCCATCTTTATAATCTTATGTTATAAATTATAAATCATATTTCAAAATTTAATTTATGCAGGTATTCTCTATCGAAACTGAACACAAAAAGAAAACTTATAAGTTTTTTTTTTTTGTCAGTCTAATGTTACCAAAAAAATCGTGTAAATTCGGTCTTTGTGTAAGGTTACAGGTACACTTTTCAATGAAACCCCTGGGATCAATCCCGCGTTTGGATGCGGTTCCCAATATGTATGAACTTTCAGTATTTAGTAGCTGAGTTGCGAAGTTGATATGACTGAAAGCTCCGTCACTCCGTACGACAAACAAAAGATAACATAAAATAGAGCCCAATTTACCGGAGAGGCGAATGTGGCCACTGACTGCAGTGGCTATTGAATGGTAGTTCTTCTTCCAGCGCTCCGTCAGCGATGATGCGCGAACAAAGAAGTCGCCCCCCCCCAACACGAAGCCAACTGAAGGAGCCTGACGGAGCCTGACGGAGCGTACCGGAGCAGTACAGGAACAAGTTGACGGAGTTCCAAGGTAATACTAACTTCTTAAATTTGAAGCAATTGTTATGGGCTTCAACATCGCATCTATCTGTGTTGAGTATGTTATTTGGTGCGACAGAAACGTGGACTGCGTGATGAGCCGGGAGGAACATCCACACTTCGTTTGGCGAAGAATCCGATGTTAGAATTTTAAATAAAAATTTAAACTAGACAAGAACTCCGATTTCCGGTTTTGCAGCGGGCGCCGGGGTCTCCGATTTGGGAGGTTTTCTATTATACGCAGAAAATAGATAGTTGTTTTGTTATGTATCAAAATATTTAACACGTGGAACCTACAATTCGGAGACCATTGATTTTGGAGGTTTTGAGTATTATACGGAGACAGTCCGATATTGGAGTGTTTGAAAATAAATAATTCTAGTCAAATGCCGCAGGTCAACTTGGAGTTTGAGGTACGCCGCTGCGTATCGCGTATAATAGCAAAAACTCCTAATTGGACGTCTCTCCGTCCATCGCAAATTTACGACCGGATGGGTTTGTTGCATGTTTAAAATATCATGGATACTTGCTTGGTATTTGTTCTCCGATTTTAGAGTTCTAGGATTAGTACGCATGACTACATATACGGAGCGATTTTTAGGTCAAACTTCCGAATAACTGACGTTTTACGCTATGTTTTAAATATTATTGGTTCTTCAATTTAGAGTATCTGCGGATAGACGCGAAAAACCCTTGCAAAACTGTGGCATAGTTGCAAAAAAAAAACACCAAACACAGAAAAACAACGAACAAACAAAAAAAAACATCGGAAAAACGGAGGTTTTGTGCATGTTACGTTTTGTAGTCGAAAATATCTGGAGATTAGCTTAGTCTTTTGCACAACATTTTAGATCTACAAATAAAGTTCAAGGTGTACTGGTAATATAAAGCACTTGACGTCTGCTGCATTTAAATTAGTTATACTACATTGTGCTCTGCATATTGCCGACCATATTCAATACTAACTTAAAATTGAAGCGATTTCTTACGGGCTTCCAACATGGTCAGTCTATCTGAGTCTGAGTTAGTAATTTGTTGGACAGAAATGAACATTAGGCGTGCGTGGACTACGTGATGACCCAAGAGGATCAAATCATACTGTTTTCGCGTATGCGTAAGTGGTTAATTAAAGCCTATGCGCCCGAACTCCGCGTAATTGTCATGCGTTATAACACCCAGCACAACCAATTAAAAAGAATGGTTTTCGTTTTATAGTACACTGCAAACTCCAAAAGCGGAGTGTATGCGTAGCTTTAAAGTATTATATTATATTCAAACAATCCAATATCGGACAATGTCTGCGTTATAATAGGCAGAAGCAATTCCAAAAATGGAGGGTAGGTCCACTAACGAACGGAGGAAAATGGGAAAAATTAAATATCGCAGCAATATGGAAAGGATAGGTTTCCTTAATTTACAAACATGTTTTTATTGAGGCCTTTAAAGGGGTATATTCCACTCAAATTTGCATTATATAAACCACTCCAATATTGGATTTAATTATACGTAGGAGAAGGAACTCGGAGTTCTCGTGAACCGCAAAAAAAAACCGCGCATTTTGAATAGTACATAATCTATCAAACACTCTCAAGATCTGAGTTTTTATACGCCACAAACGCCAAGAATCAGAGGGTCTGCGTTCCATCGCAAAACCTCCAAAATTGGAGTACTGCGTATACGGTAAATATTTATATTATATAAAAAACAACATCGTATTCTGCCGGCCGCTTTTGCGTATAATATGCAAACATTCCAAAATCGGAGAGGCGCCGACTGCAACTGCAAGTGAAAAAATCGGAGGTTCTGATGTATGTTTCAACTATTTTTACTTAAACTATATCGGAGTTTCTGCGTATAATACGCAAAAAATCCATAATCGGAGGGTCTCGGTCCCACACGCAAAAATATATCCGAAATTGGGAGGTTGTATGAGTGTTTAAAAATTTATTGATTACTTGGCTCCAATTTGAGAGTAATTCGTGAAGTACGCATGCTCCGTACAGGAGGATTGTGGGCAAACTCCGAAACTGAAGATTTATGCATGTTTGCAACAGAGAAATGACAATTTGTTTTGGAGTGTGTGGCCGAGGAATGCTAGTGGTCACGTTGTCAGCAACCTACCCGCTAATGTCTTCTTTCAGATTGTATACGTTGCATTTAACATGAATCTAGGCCTATAAAATAGAAAAAAATCGACTAATTTACACTCAAAATGACATATCGCAACCTTTCTGCATTGCAGTCTGAATTTCACTTCGGCCCCCTATGTATTCTTCTTGAAAACTGCTTTGGTAGTGTTTTATTATTCAATGATGAAAATGTGCACTTGTATGTAAAGTACAAGTTCAGGAAAGGAAATTCCCATCAGGGCGTGGAGGAATCCCAAAATACCAGATTATCGAGTGTTACCATGTTTATAACTTGCCCTTCCACTTGAATTTGGGATACCTGCACGGGCTGTACTAGTGCCGCCGAGCCAATACTCACTCAGCCCGCCAAGTGTAACAGGCGGAAAGAACCTGGCTAGGAGTAAGAGACCTTTTTCATTCAGCTTAGTTCAAAATGAGGGTGGCATGGCACTGGACATTGATTTAAAACTAGGTATGTTGGTATAATTGAGATTATATCACACATTTTATAGGTCGTCCGATAGGAACGACCTTATGGCAGCATGATTCAGGGGTCTCGGCTGCGGACGTGTCGAGTCGTGACTTTTTTTGTGAACAAAATATCTGGAGATCCGTACGACGCTGAAGGCTGAAACGTGGTGAAGGGTGCGGGGTTACGATTCCTCGAACTCCAGATTAAATGTACAAAACAGTGGATAGGCATTCTAAGTCACCTAGTTGCATTTAAGTAATTAGCATATTTGGACCATAATTTCATGATTTATTGACACGTTGTTGTGAACACAATATCTGAGATCTGTAAGTCACACAAGGCTGAATCTTGGTGGAGGGGTGCGGGGGCGGGGTACGGATTAAAGGGATTAAATTTACAAACAGTTATATGATTCTCGTACCTCAATTATTTGCATAATTAAGTAGCATCTTTGACATATTTTCTGATTTTATTGGACACTTTACAAAGGGCGAAACGTGAGGAGGGAGGCGAGGTTACAGATTCTGGAATGATTCGATATACAACAGTACATTGTCCGGAGTGGGGACAGTGTCTGGAGTAGAAGACCTGTCCTGGAGTATAAGACATTGTCCTGCGGGTATGGGCCATTGTCATGGGGTATGGGACAATGTCATGGGGCTATGGGACATTGTTCTGGAGAGTATGGAACATTGTCCAGGGTGATGGGACATTGTTTTGGAGGTATGGGACATCGGCTTTGGAGGGTATAGGAACATGGCCTGGGGTATGTGCATGCTCTGGGTATGGGACATTGTCCTGGGGTTATGGGACATTGTCATGGGAATGGGACATCGTCTTGGGGGCTATGGGACAATGTTCTGGGGATATGGGACAATTGTCCTGGAGGTATGCAGGAATTGTCTGAGGTATGGGACATGTCCTGGAGATAATGGGACATGTGTCCTGGAGATATGGGGACATTGTTCCCTGGAGGTATGGGAAATTTCTGGAGGTATGGGACATTGTCCTGGAGGTATGGGACACCGTCCTGGAGGTATGGGACATGGTCTTGGAGGTATGGGACATTGTCCTGGGATATGGGACATTGTCCTGGAGGTATGGAACATTGTCTGGAGGTATGGAACATTTGTCCTGGAGGTAGGGAACATGTCCGGGGATGGACATTGTCCTGGGGTATATGGGACAGGTGTCCTGGAGTATATGGTACATTGCTGGAGGTATGGGACAATTGTCTGGGATATGGGACATGTCCAGGAGTATGGGACATTGTCTTGGGATATGGAACATGCTGTGGATATGTGACATGTCCTGTAGGTAGGGACATTGTCTGGAGGCTATGGACATGTCCTGGTATGGACAATGTCCTGGGGATGGGAATTGTCTGGGGTATGGGAATTGTCCTGGGTATGGGAGGTTGTCCTGGGAATATGCAACATTGTCCTGGGGATATGGCAAATTACGGAGGTACATTGGACATTGTCCTGGAGGGTCGGAAACATTTGTCTCCGGGGGGATGTGATATTGTCCTGGGGTATGGAATTTTGTCCTGAAAGTATGGGACATGTCGGGAATGGGACATTGTCCTGGAGGGTATGGGCCATTGTCTGGAGGTATGGGAATTGTCCTGGAGGTATGGAACATGTCTGGAGGTATGGGACATTGTCTAGGGGAATATGGGACATTGTCCTGGGGGTATGGGACATGTCATGGGGAGGTATGGTAATGTCTGCGAACGGTTAGGGGACATGTCCTGGATATGGGACATGTCAGAGTTTGGGACATGTCTGTGGATAGTGTTGACATTGTCCTGGAGGTATGGGACACCGTCCTGGAGGTATGGGACATTGTCTGGGGTATGGGGCAATGATCTTGTTAACATGAATTAATTTGTACATTGTTTTTATCTGTCCTGCTGACTCAGAATACAGTTTCAGGTTTTGAGATGAAACCCAAAACTGAAATTGTGATATCTTCAGGAAATGATTCGAGAACCGAGCAAATGGAAATTGGACGACCGTATTTGGGCCCGCACACGTCCCATTTTGTTAAAATATATAGATTTCCTCTGTGGGCAGTTGCGGGGGGTAATGAGCCATAATCAGATTGAATTGTTTACAAGCTATAGCCTAATACCAGTAATACACGAGTACCGTGTAATCTAGGCCTACTGCTAGACCCTCTCTCGGGTCCACGGTATGAAAACGTTAAGCGACTGAAATTTACATGACTTTCAACCCAATCCGTGGACCCTCCGATCTGTAGGAAATCGTCTCCAATATCCCGAGGTCGGGGGAAGTAATCCGCCCCACCAAAACCATAGTACGAAAACACATGGTTATGGCACTCGCACGTCTCTCGACGTGCCGTATGCGCGTAAGAGACCCTTAGCCAGACCAATCAGTGTGACGCCTTATTTTTGCGCAGGGATTAAAACGGGGCATGGGCAACCGACTCTAAGCGGCGTGACAATGACAAACCACCTGGAGAGGTTGTCGCGTTGCGCACATTTGTGATATTTGCTCAATTAGCAGGTGTGGTCTCTCATGTCCGATTTCTCGGTTAATGTTTTATTTGACTTTATGATGATGCATTTTTGCAACTCTAATCAAATATAAAAGTACTAGTAGTGTTATGTAGTATTATCATTACAATCAAATATCCGGAAACCTTGTCGTGTACATTTATTGCTAAATTACATACGCGGTACAAATCATGTTTATTTGATAGTTGTCCACATAATCGAATAAGAGTCTCCTACTTTCAATTTCATTATTCGACTTTCAAAACCTGCGTCCTCATGCATCTTAAGATGAAGCTTGATGAGAACTTTTATCATTGCTCGTATCGAAAAGATCCTAGAATCTATATAATGAACAAACAGGTCTGTCTGTCCGGCTATACATTTCGTTATACTTTGGACTCATATGGGCTGACCACCGGGTGGGGGGAGGGCGCTTCTCACATATAAATGAGATGGGTGTAGGTCGTACTTCAAAATCCAAGGTCATCGGTGACCAGGGAATGAAAAAAATAAGGGCCTTTGGGTGAGATGGAGAGAAGCGATTGGCCCCAAATACCAAAAACTAGGGCGTTGCTGAGTGGCAAATATGCAAATTGTTCACAAAAATGGGGTGGGTATTTGGCTGAGATTTGGCAAATTTTCTAAAAAATAGAGGCTTTGGGTAAAAAAATTTTGATGTTTTTCCCCAACAGCGGGTCTTTGGGTGACAGTGGTAAACTTTTTCACCCAAATATGGAGTCTTCATTTGGGTATGGGGTGTTGGGTGACAACGATGCAAAAAAGGGGGTCCTAAACAGCTTATTATATTACCCGTCGCTTCCAAGATGGGAGTCGCCGGGGGGGCTGGGGGTGAGGACAGTCTGACGTTTTGTTCTCAGGGTTTAGCGTGTCCCAAAAGGCAAGAGGTAATCTAGAGGTCAATTGCGATTAGAACTACGATCCTGGGCCGTCTGTGTCAAACGTCAACCAACCATAGGTCGAAGGTCACACATGGTGCAGATGCACTAGTGGGTGAAGGTTCTGAAAATTTACCCTTAGAAATGGGTTACAGGTTTTAATTTTAGCTCGGCAATGGCCTGGACACTGAGGGAGGGGGAGGGGGAGAATTTCTCCCAAACGCGAAGGCTTTTACCGGGCGCAGGGGGCCGACCAAGCCATAATCCTGCTACACAAGATATGGAAATGAGGGTTATAGGATAGGAAGGATTTGTTAAAAGAAGGAGAAAACGGGGGGAAGTAGGGCCCCATTACCCAGGATTTCTTGGGGTGGGTCGGGACGTCGTCGTTCTTTATTTAACGACAACGAAATTGCCCCCCCCCACCCCGCGTAGGGCCTGTGGTTATGGTCCAGGAGGGCCAGGGCTTTTCTTTGGGTCAGATGCCTCCGTCACAAAAAGGTGAGGGGTACGTTGGTTATCTGATTGGAGATAAATTTATCATTTTAAAACCGGAGCCTATATTCAGCTGCAAATGCTTGGGGGAACATTATGTTATCTTTGGGTTATTAGGAGTTCCAAGTTTTGTTATTTTAAAATAGAAAAATGAAAAGAAATCACAAAAGAAAAATGCAAACGTATAGAACATCCGTTCACATAAAAGCGATAGGGAAGGAAACGGCCATGGAAAGCAAAAGAAAAATCTGGGTTAATGGATTGACCTTTAATTCATCTTATATTGTAGGAAAAGTACAAGTATGATAAATTAAAAAAAGAAAAAACCTAAAAAATTAAATTTTAATTTAAGTGGGTTCACAAGGATGACTTACGGGTCAGTTGGATGGACAAGCTTGCTGTAACATTGAAATTGATATGAATTGGGGAAAGATTCGTCAGACAGTGTATAAGCGCTGGGAAATAATTCGGTTTTCTGGAAGAATTGGGATAACCATGGGCTTGGTCAATCGGAGTATTGCTTGTGCTGGTGTGGACTGCAGTTTGAAGAGTGGCCATTTTATTGTAGAATGATCAGCCCATCCTCAGGAAAAAACTACAACCAACAACCAAGAAAAAACCCAAACAACCAGGAAGACACAAGTGAACCAAGGTTCTGATTCTCAGTTTCCTCCCCGTCTTTTTTCTTTTATTGTTGTTGTTTATCCATACTTGGATCCTCTGATAGGCCCTAGAAAAACAATGTATGTACACAAATTCTGATACTACAAAGCACGAAAGTGCTCAGTGATGAAACGCTGCCACACTGTAATTCTGCATTAATTCATCATATCATAAAACTAGTAAAGAGTTATTAAATGAGCTGCGTCGCCGTAATCGATAAATGAAACCCAAGTAGCGTGCCATTGATACTACCTGTGAGTTCGGGTTAGTGGCCCCGGATAGCATTCAAAATTAACCGCGATGTGCGCAAGGTAATGAGGGTCACCTTGTTACTGCGTGAATCCGATACTGCGGGAGACAGTTTCCCTACAAATTCGTACAGTCTCGGCGGGGCTACTGTAATTCAGGAAGGCCTGTGCAATTCACCGCTCTGTGGACAAGTGGTTGGCCCAGGGCTGTTCAGTAGGGGGAGGGTTGGTAAGCTGAAAAGTCTACAGTTTTGAGTTTAGCATTATCTTTAACGCAGAGGCGCTCTCAACCCGAGACCAGAGCCGAGACTGGGGTCACAGTCTAGCATCCTGCCAAAAAATGGGCACCAAATGGCACTCAATACAGAGTAATTTTCAAGACCGACACGGAACCCTCAGACTCCCACTGCGCCGCTGCCGCGGACATTTTGGAATTTTCTCGAGGGGAAATTTACAAGTAGGATGTCTATTCCTGGAAAATTCTGCATTGGTTCAGCCCCGGTTGGCTGGTTACCCAAATGTATTGTGGTCCTAAATAGTCCAACTAAAAACAAAAGTGGGACACTTGGATGATTCAGTGTGGTTCTGGGATGGTTCCTGGTTGCATTTCGGCCCCCCAGTGTTCATTGCGGTTGCGTGAGCATTACCTGGACCCAAATCGTCTTTCTAATTGTTTCGAAAATCAGAATTGTTTTAAACAGAAGTGGACACTTTCAATGGTTTTGGGGTTTCAGTTCCTTATATTTAATGGCTAGTTGAGCAATTGCATGAATCACACATTGGCTATTTGTCCAAAAATGGTCAAAATATTTTTCAAACAAAGTGGACACTCTGGACGGTTCCCGGTTGTTTATTGGCTGGTTCTGATGTTATCGGCTTCCTTTATGTTTCAATTATTGGTGAGCATTACCTGGGACCTAAAATAAGCGTTTTGTTTCAAAATAGTCAACAAATGTTTAAATAAAAGTTGACACTTTGGATGATCTGAGGTTCCTGGTGTTTTCGGCTCCGTTGTGCATCAATGGCTGCTTGAGGCATGCCTGCGATCCATTCGTTCCAAAAAGTGAGGCCTGGAGGGTTTCCGAGAGGTTGCCCAGTGTTTTCGGCCTTGGTTTCAGTGGTTGATTATGAGCATTACCTGGATCAGGGAAATTTGTCTATTTTTGTTTGGAAAATAATAAAAATAATCATGTTTTTTAATATTGAACAATGGACAGTGGATGGTTCTCCTCATGGGTTCTTGAGTAGGTTCCAGTGTTTTTGTTCCATTGCTGGTTCCTCAAATTTGGTCCAAAATCGTCCAACTAAAAACATAAGTGAAACGAAACTTTAGAGTGATTCCGGGGGTTTCTGGAAGGTCTGGTGTGTTCAGCCCCTGTGAGGATCAATGCTCGGTGAGCATTACAGGACTCCAATTGTCTATTTTGGTTCACAAAAAGAGTCAGATCAATGTTTGTCTTAAAAGAAGTGGCACTTTCATTGGTTTCTTGTGGTTTCGGATGTTTCAGTTCCGGAGATTTCAAGGGCTAGTTGAAGCATTGCGAACCAACCCCAAATTGGTGTTGGGCCAATAACTGGTCAAAATAATGATTTTTCAACAAAGCTGGACACTTGGACAGTGCCCGGGTGTTGTCGGTGTTCATGATGTTATGGCTCCTTTATGTTCAATGATCGGTGAGCATTACTGGAACTAAATCAGATACTGTCAAAATATAAATAATGTTTTGAAATAAAATTTGAATTTTAGATGGATTGGCTGGTCCCGGTTTGTTCGGCTCTTCTAGTATTGATTGTGAGTATTGCCTTCAAACCCAAACGGCGCGAGACAACGATTAAAGGCTGGGAGGCTCAGAGATTTTCCGATGAGGGCGCCACTCATGTTTCAAACAAATCGTGTTCTTTTCATTATAAAAATGCTTGTCAGTATACTAATCACTGCATCAAATAAATAAGCTCAAATTGATGTCCTGAATATAGAAAATGCACAACTCGTTATAAAATTTTTCCGGATCCGTAATTTTGGTATTACAGAGAAGATGAGAGAAAGAGGAGATAGCTCGCCTGTGACTTCAAACAGGAACGTATTCATCCGCCCATTGATAAAAAAACGGAATTATGCGATCGGTTCGCTAAGGCGATAACAAGTTGCCAAGTGGCAGCGACCTTGTCTCCATGCTTCTCTGGTATACTAGAGTTCCTATGGGCAATGTTACTCTGCGCATAATGTAATGCATGAAAACGACAAATCCACTCATCCTCTCAAACTTTGGAATTAAGGCATTTAGGGGACTATGTTTAGAAATTTTGCTACATAAAGATTTGTAATTGAACTATACAAAAAAAAGTTATTCTCAAAAGCTCTTGAACAAGCCATGTTAAGAAGCATTCTGTCAGGGATTTTTCTCTGGGATTTACACATCCCCTTGCCAAGGTACCATTTTATGATCAAGTTTATTTCATTCACATAAAGGGAATTTATAATATCATGTCAGTATTGGATGGACAGTCCAATATTTTAATCTAGTGGCACAAGTGGAACTGATAAAACACTTAACTTTCAAGGTACCACTTCTCCATACTAATACTAGTGTCTAGTCTTGTGTTGGATTAGATGTTAAATTTAATGAATTAGTGCAACTGCAAATTGCCACAGCAATCCAAACATGTATGCGAGATAGGCCACATTATTGATTATTCATGTTTGGTATGTTGCTGACCCTTCTTGTGCGAGTTCAGTGTACCAGATAGATTAGTTTGATCTTAAAGGAATGCTATTGCAGAGGTCAAGTGTCCCAAATTATTCTGTTAGCCGTTACTGCTTGACTGACTTTTTAATAACTGGGCTTGTAATTGGGTTGCTGGAACTTCAGTGCTGGTCACTGAGAGAAAGTTATATTCTTGTGTGGGACTGGCGAAAAACGTCCACTGGTTTAAGGGTTGGGGTACCTCTCCCCCCCACCCCCCCCCGGTTTCCAAAAGCGGGACGATATGGACCAAAATCTAATTTCACATTTGAGGAATTTCGACCAATTTTCATGACATAAATTTGGCAAAATGTAATATAAGGTGGCAATTTTTCATGCGTCTGGCAAGTACAGACTAATAGGAGCTAATCACTGGATCGACTTCTTAATAAATTTTGCCCCTCTGGCGGGAGACTTGGAAAATGTTCTCCTATGATTAACTGCCTCTTAGTCACTGAGCTGACTTTTAAAGGAAATTTGGTGAAATCGGTTGGTCAACAGGTTCTAGAATGGGATAACCCCTTCCCCACATTAATAGTGCCACAGGTCTAGTTAGTAACCATGGGTCTTATCCTCCGTACTGCATGTTTTGAAGATGTGTGAATAAAATGAGAGGTCATTATTCTTTTCTTTGGTAACCGTAAGCCTAGATGAGGTGAGGGCGTTACTATGTGCATTAGCAAAGTTTTGTCATTCATACTTAAGATAATTCTAAGACTGTATGTGCGTAAAAAGATACTATTAAGGTAATTCCTGCTTATGTTTTTTTCAAGCTGAATATCACTGTTCCAGCAACACTTGGATATTTGCATAGTCCAGAGTGTTCTTGGTGAAATGTTGCAATTTCCTGACTTTTTTTGGCCAGGACTGGCCTCAGGATTGGCTCCTGGACTGGACTCGTAACCTTGTTTACTAGGAGAGTTTCATCTGGAATCTTTCCAGAGGGCCTAAAATTTTACTAGGTTTATAGACAGTATTAAGAGAAGGACAAAAGAGGAATTAACTGCAGACGCCAAACAAAGATGAGGGCGATTATAGGGTAACGAACTGGCTTCAATGAGGGGTCTAGGAGAGGTAGTTATCGAGTCTCGCTATAGAAACGCGGCACAATGGGCCGGCTGGATAACCGTAATAGATTTCAAAGATGCCTAAAGATATCAAAATCGATTAAAATATTATAAACTTTCTAAGAAATGGTCTGGACACTCAATCGGACTAGCTTGTCTGGACACAAATCTGTAAGGGGCATACAAAAGAATTGGAGTAAGTAGAGAGGAGAAATCATTGTAACCTGAACGCATCCATACCGAAGTCCGAATTTGTTAGTCGAAGACGCAATCCACTACTAAACCATATTAATCAACAATGTAAGGGATTATGTTCGATTTTGAATAGGTAATTGATTGAGTGATCGGGCGAGACCTCTTTAAGGCAGCTAGTGTAGACATGGCGCGACATCCCGGAAAGTGCATGACGTTCCATGAATTCTGTATAATGGACCAATGGTCCCGTATTTTCTGTATTTTGGTAGTTTATTTGTCCCTTTTTTGTAAAAAGCGTTTTACTGTAATTGGTTATTGCTTTTAAAGTCATTGTTTCCAAATACTTTAAAAAAAAATAACGTTGTCCAACCAATAAGTTTATTTTTTTCAAAAAAGGCTCTTGGGCCTTTTATTGACTTTTTAAGTGGCATTAATTCAATTCCGACACTTTCCAAAAACTCATGTTTTCATTGATTTTCATTTTTGTCCTTTTTTTTTTTTTTTTTTTTTTGCTCTTTTTCCAAATCCAAATCTTAAAAAAATAAAATGTCTTCAAAACAATATTGTTTTTTTTTTCTTTTTCGTAATACTACTTTGACAATTTGTTTTTTAAAAAACAATTTTGGGTCTTTTTTTTACTCTTTATAGGCATTAAATTAATTCTAAACACTTTCCAAAACGTATATGTTATTCGTTTTTTTTTTTTTTTTAAGATTTAAGATGTTTTTTTGTACACTTTTTGTCCCCGCCGAACGAAGTTTCGGGAGGGGACTATAAAAGGGCCCCATGTTTTCATTGAAAGGTATTCTTTTTAGTTTTGGGTGTTACACGTGGTCAGTCCTTTGGGGATTGGGTTGCCAGCCTGTTTACATTCCTTGGAAAATGGTGAAATATGGTGTTTTGCCCCTTTCTAGCCCTCGTGTGGGTCCCAAGTTCTAAAAATTATGTTCACATGATTTTTCAAAATAGTGTTGCCCAATTGAATAAATTATCATATTTTTTACTAACTTTAGTGATTTCAGGGATTTTTACATGATGATTTAAAGATTTTCTTGAGTCATTTCACCAAAAGGTAACAATTTTTCGAGCTAGTGGTGCCAAATTAAGATTGGACCTTGCATTTTAGTCATCACTTAGTGTTCGCGATATTCGGCGGGGGACAGCATTTTTACGCATCGCGTTAATACAAGTTCGCCTTGTTGTTTTTTTTTGTTGTTGTTTTTACACTTCAATTCTGTTTTTTTTGTTCTGATGTTCCTTTTACGTTAAAACAAAATCCGAACGTTGCATGACACTTTTTTTTTAAACGCAAGGAAAAAAACGCTGATGAATATCTGCCCCTAAACTCGCAAACGAATGGAGCTTCCTTCAGGTCCCACTTGAAGTCATACAAAAGTCAGATCAGTGGACCATGGTCTTGCTCCTTTCGTGATTTCACTTCTCCGGCACACACCGTACACGGCCTTTACACCCGTGTTTTCTGCGGTTGCATATCAGTTAGAGTCTGCCTTTTACTCCTTATCTTTGATATACATATAATTGTCGAAATGTAGCCTTTCCCCGCGAGGAAGAATCCTGCTGAACTTGCTCTCAGAATGAATGAGAGTGCAAGTTTTTTTACATTGGAAAGAGCGATTCTGATTATCCACAGGTTGATTGACGTATTGATTGACAGGTACGTTTTGATGCGCTTACAAATCGGTACATCTGACTCGCAGTGTGGGGTCTCTGCCAAGCACATCGGCAACATCAACACGCGGTTATCGGGGCTGTGTTCATAATTGGATACTTACTGGGATAAGCTCTTCGGACTTCGGTTAATTCGGACTTCGGTATGGGTACCACCCTGAACACGGATTAAAGTCTAGTGAGACTACGGTACCCAGTTAAAAATACATACACCTTCAGTAATGGAGTTTTATTCGTCGTATGATTTAAACGGATATAAAAACCACAAATTGTTACGGTACGGCCTCCTCTGCCGGAGAGCTGTACCATTAATGCGCCCTAACAGTACAACAAAGAGTGTGTACACCAGTGTGTCAGGTCAGGTTTCTTTGTGTCCTGCTACTGGTATTCCCCTGGTAACCAGTACTACCTGTCCCCGGGCCGAGTTTTCGACGGCTAAAACCGTCACCCCCATCGTTTTCTGAGTGATGAGGGTAGCTGGTACCCTGGTAGAATGAAAAGATTACTACAATGGCGTCAGCTCTGGAGAGCTAATGGCGCCATCCAGCACATGCTCCTTGCATTGTGGGCGTGGTTGCCCCAAAGGCTAGGCCACCGCTGAAAACTGTGCATTGGTACGTCAGGTAGGGCATCCGGTCAATTATCTTTTGCTCCAATAAATCCTCACACAGCAGTATTGCTGAGGAGGTGTATCCGGCACCCTCGTGACCGGGGACAAAACCAGAAATTTTAAAACTTTGGTATACTAACTAACTAAACACCACCGAACCAATCAATGACTGCAGAAGGACAGGGTGTCCACAAAAAAATGGTGCAAGACAAATCACCGCCTATTGTTTAGGTGAAAAATGAAGGTGCTTGTTTCTGAGCGCCTTTGGGATTAACCGAAGTAGTATAATTTTTGGATATAGATGAAAGGCCATATTTTTCCAAGAAGGACACAAAGAAAAAAAAATAGGTGTATAGACAAAATGAAGCGATAAGAAACTAAAAAAGTGGCCATTGTCCTGAAATTTCAGCTTTCAAATCCATTTCTTACCTCAAGATACTGATAAAAACTACCGTTTTAGTGGTTAACCATCAATATTAGCACAGTTAGTGAATAGGCTTTGCGCTATGCACTAGCGCGTCTAGCATCAAAACCGCAAATCTGTTTCCCAGGTAAGCATAATAGTCAGTGTGTACAAGTGTCAGCTCTCATATCAGTAGAGAAACACGATCACAAAAATCGGAACAAGCACCTTAAAATAGTGACGAGATATTTACATGAAGTCATAAATGGAGTCTTGGCTTTTAAAATACCGTTTACATATCCTATTTGGTTGTCTTGCAATCCTGAGATATTTTAAATTCCAAAGAGGGTAAATACCCATTGTGGCCACTTTTCACAGCATGCGATAACTTACACATTCGAATCATGCATAGCTATGCATGTTATTAATACGCCTTTATTGATTCGAAAGAATTCATCCCTCACACACAGTTATATGCTTGACGTTTTTTTTTTTTTTTTTGTGTTTTTTTTGTTGCTTCAAATCATATTGCTTTTTCTGTGTAAATGTCTAAAAACTGACTTCATGATAATTAAAAAACCATGAAAACGCACCTCAGCAGAAAACAACATCAAATTGCACACCGTTGCCTACTATACACGTTTTTTTAAGTCTGGAAAATGAACTTCTGTTCTGGAAGTAAATTGAAAATACAAACAACCATAGTTTTCTGGTAGTCACAATTGAAGTTTCACATGACTGTTTTAAATATATGGACTCTTTTGATGTACATTTGGAGGTTCTGATGTGAAATCCTAAATCAATAATGCTATCAAACCAGAAAGATTCATATCTTCCCACGATGCATGCTCCAATGGATGTTTTTGTCAGATACTGTGTGGGTCGTGAGTGATGAAACATGGCTAAATGACAGTGCTGATCACAAACTTGCATTGTTAAGAGCGTTTCATCTCTCACGATTCCCCATGGGCACTGTACAAAAACTTCCAATGAAGCAATGCATTGTGGGAAGCTACTTGGATCTTCTCTTCTATCAACCTATCAACATGATGTATCCTCATTTCTGTTAAAAGTTGGCAAATTGGTAACCGCAACCCTCGCTTGGACTATTTAGCCATATGTCTTAATTGCAACAACCAAATCGGATGCGTAACGGTTATTCAAACGACAAACCTTAATTTGTGATATGATGTAAATATTAGTCACTATTTTATTGTTTTTACCCAACGAGGGCGCTTTTGGCTTGCATCATTTTTGTGTGGACCCCCTGTATTTTAATAGTTATATGGGAAAATTTACCTGGGTTCCAAATTTGGAAGTCCAAATCTGGAACCTGCGGAATCTGGGAAAAATTCGCCGAAATCGCAATCCAAATCCTAAAAACGGACTCAGGACAACTAACGGTAAAACTTAGAGTGGTCACCCTAGTCCCCTGGCCGAACAATACCAGCCAAACCTTGTGAATGTCTACTTGATCGGAGCTAACATATACATCTCACCGGGTCCAAGTAGAGCCCCCAAAGGAAAGAGGACGAGCATGCTGGGATCGCCGGTGACGCCAGTGGTATGACATCGCCAGGGATCGCCTGAATAGAAATTTGTGTATATTAGTTTTGGGGGTCATCTGTGCACCAAGATGATGCCATTTGTTTATTATCCGCGTTGGAAACCCTATTTCAAATATGAATGGAGTTGTACCTAGACAAGTTATTGGTTGCAGACAGTTTTTGAACAAATAAGATATTCAAGATGGGCATAAACTATGCTTTGGCACAATAGAAAATGTAGTGTAGTACTTAAGTATTTTAGGTCAACATGAACCCGAGGGTGCTCTTCTTCAAATGGTGCAAAAATACATTCCTGTCATTTTTTTTTAAATTACATGCTGCCTCTTTAATCCAATTATAATCTTAACCATTTTCAGAAAATCATATAATACCCCTTTAATTAGGAATGGCCCTTTAACTGGTAAATTGAGGAATGACCGTTTATTTGGTAAATGGAGGAATATCCTTTTAATAATTAGTAAAGTGAGGAATGTCCCTTTCATTGGTAAATGAAGGAATGGTACTTTAATTTTAAATAAAATTGCACTGCCCTTCCAAGGTAAATGATGGAATGGCCCTTCGACAAATGGAGGAATAGCCCTTTAATTGGTAACTGAGAAATGGCCTGAATGGCCCTTTAATTGGTAAATGGAGGAATTAATTGGTAAATTGATTAATGGAATTGGCCTTTAAAAAGTGTAAATAATGGAGGAATGGCCTTTTAATAGATACAAGGCAATCACCAGGCTTTCGCGATCACCAAGAACTCTAAAAGCATAACTCATCAATGAACTCTATCCATATCTCACCAACAAAGAACTCTAAAAACAACTCATCATTGGTGAACTCCATCCATAACTCACCAAAACCAAAAAACCTCTAAAACATTACTCATCAATGAATGCCACAACTCACCAAAAAAACCTAAAAATTCTGAACAGGTTGATGAACTCCATCCACAACTCACCCAAATGACTTTAACAACATAACTCATCAATGAACTCCATTCATACCTCACTTACAAATAACTCATTGATGGGCTCCATTTATAACTCACCAAAACACATCAAAAAAACTATAAAACCTAACTCATTGATGAACTTCTTAACTCACCAAAATAACTATTCCTAACTCACCAAAATAACTCTAAGAGCTCATCAATGAACTCCATTCATACCTCACTACAAAATAACGATTAAAACTCATTGATGGGCTCCATTTATAACTCACCAAAACATCAAAAAACTCTAAAACCTAACTCATCGATGAACTCCATAACTCACCAAAATAACTCTAAAAACTCTGAACATAACTCGTTGATGAACTCCATTCCTAACTCACCAAAATAACTAGAAGAACGTAACTCATCAATGAACTCAATCCATAACTCACCAAAACAGCAAAAACAGCCTAAGCATAACTCATCAATGACTCCATAACTTTTTTGAAAATTGCATAGTGGCCCCTTTAATTCAATTTGAGGGCGATTTTTTCCTCAAATGATGCAGAAGTAATTCCATAAAAAAATCAACAATTTTTTTTCAAAAAGATTACCTCCCCAACAAATCACTCGAAAAACAAACTCATGAATTACTTCATCCATATCTGCCCAACATAACAAAAAACTCAACATACTCATCGAACTCCATTAATTTAACATGTTAATAATGCCCCTTCATTTGTATGCTTAACCCTTGAGGCGCTCTTCCTCAAATGATGCGGAAAATACATTCCATCAATCAATTTTTCAGAAATATTGAAATCACAATGCTTTGACATATGGGGGCGGATATTTGGAATTAAGTTCGTTGGAATTAACTGTACTGCCTTTAAATCAATTCTAAACTTTAACCCTTGAGGGCGCCGTTCCTCAAAATGATGGGAAAAATACATTCCCACCAAAAATCAAGAGGTCTTATCTTCCCTTTAGACATTTTTTTCATGCCGTACCAATTTAATAATCTTTCGCAGCTGTGACAGACTACCCCATAGGTAAATACTTTCCGCACCGCTGTAACACCACATGTATATGTACATACAATGTTGTCCCCGGGATATGTTCATACAAATTGGTTTCTTGGTCTTGCTTAACACATTTGTACTGTTAATACATTGTTCACTTGTTAATACTTATTTTTGACATTTGTTTACAACACACATACAGTTACGACACACACCTCCAAACATGACAGCCAGAGAGACTGCACAGACAGGCATACAGAATAGACACCTCCTACACAGACACACACACCGCATGCAATGCACTCACACACAGAAAGGTTGTGGACGTGACATTCTAGACAGTTATTTTAAATTTAGAAAATTTTGGATTTTTACTGGCCCGGGTAGAGGATATTATACTATCTGACTGACAGAATAGTTCCATTTGAGCTGTCACTTAGGGTCAAATTCGATTGGTGCATGTACTGCTTAATCATGGAAAAACACAATTTTAACATTCTGAAGGCAATATAACCAGATTTTTCAAAATTAATCATGTGCAGAAATGTTACATCATTATAGTCCATTGTAAAAAAAAAAAAAAAAAAAAAAAAAATGCACATCTGACCAGAAAGGTGCTGAGCCTGGACATACCAACAACATGGAATGTGTCCTTGCAAGTTCTGTGACCCTAATTAGTGTAAACAAACCCAATTCAAGCACACTGATTGACACAACATAAGGCTGCAAATGCATCAAGACTACATATCAGCTACATTTATGACAAGTGAAAACAGATGGAAGCTTTCCAGAGGCTACTGTGATTGCTTTTGCTATTCTCCCCATCTGCTCATCATAGGCCAGTTTTCAATGCAAAAGATTGTATGACAACACCAAAATTGTCGTCACATGACATTTTTAGCTTTATTTTGAATGTCTATTGACAACGTTTCATGTTTTATGAAGGATATAATCTTACAATAAAACAAAATAGTTTACATGCCTGTAATTTAACTTAAAAAATGAAATGACAGGAAAACGGGCAGTAGTAACATGTTTTAAGAGAGGTGTATTTAATATATTAATTAAAACGATGTTTAGTCGAATATTAAAAAAAATTTACATCGAGATTTGCCTTGAGATTTTGCTAAACTGACATGAAAATTAACCCTCGTCTTAAAACCAACAGGGGGGGGGGGGGGCTTACCACCCCCTAGTGAACGTTGCTCCGGTGGCGCTAAAATGCCAAAATCTTGCGTAAAAAGCTTCTAGGTAATCATCCTCCTCATCTTTCTGGTCATTTTAAGGAATAAAAAACCTTCACCGGGGTTTATGAATGCCGTCGAAGTCCCGATGGAAGGGGTTGCCCACCCAGGATAGTTTTAGGGTGCATTTTTTAAGCTTTAGCTGGTATGGCTTTTAAAAACTTAATATGGGTATATAAAACTATCATTTGCCATCATTCTGATTGAAAACCGTCATGGAAATCCGATATTCCTAACTTTTTTTAGTGGTTTTTAGGCGCAAATGGATTTTTGGCCTATTTTCGTTCTGTGGACAATGTCCATTTTTGGCCGACTCGGCGGGACTTGATGACTAATTGTGCTGCCCTACTAGGTATGTGGTCACGTATTTGGTATCATAGAAAGAAGAGGACCATAGCTATCCACTGTATAAAAATCAAAGAACCAGTGCTTTAAAACGAATTTCTCGAAGGGGTGGTTACCACCCCCCCTTTGGTAATCCGCGTTCCAAAAAATGCTTAGGTAAGACAGGGTTATAACATTTGGCGATGAGAGCTCCGCTCATGGAAGCGGTCGAGCGCCCCCTTGCGGCCAAGCCGGGTTCACTCGAGGGGAATCTCAACTTGAAAGAGTTCGATCATTGCGTTCATTGAGTGCAGTTGATAGACATTACTCTGCTAATAAATAAGACTTGTTCGATATAAAACAGCGAGTTGCTTCTAACTTCATATAATACCGTTGGAGTAAGTTTCCCCCATGCGAAAGGACCCCCGCCACACGTGGTGAAAGAATCCGGGTATAAAAGCTTTTACAACTTCAATTTATGATCCTGGTTTAAAACCTCTCGCAGCTCGCACTCAACCAACATGTGAACTTTTACTTTCAGTAGACGTTCGTCTACCATGCTTTGCATTGGTAGGGCAGCCGGGACTCCGGCGGTGTACTTGTAAGTTGCAGTCAACAATGCATGAATGATGCATAACATGGATTGATAAAGCAACATCAAGGCAGGGGGTGGGTCTTAATTTTTTTTCACGTCTACTGTCCCATCGGGCCATTGAACTAGGAAAGCTACTGGCCCTGCGGTGAACTCCACTGGCCCAACCATTTGCCATGGTATGGTCATGAATTCTTGCTTACGCCAAACTTTTATAATTGGCCTAAATGGTTCAAAAATACAATAGGCCCTATATTGATCCCTCAATCCTGAGGAGCTCACTTAGATGGGAGTGTGCGGTCAAAGCGCAACTTGGGGCTGATACTGATGTTTTGAATACATTGGGTCTTTCGAACTGAAATTTGTTTCATATCGGGACTTGACTGTATTTAATAGGTCAAATTAGAGGTTGTGGAGATGATGAACTGGCAACCTTCTCCCCATGGAGTTAAGCATTGTTGAGTTTTTGGGCATAGGGGAGTTCCCCCTAACGTAAGGCCTACCTGCAAAACAGGCGCGAACTGGGAGTCTTGACCGACGCACTAACCCGTACCGGCCATTTCAATCATGGCCCTAACCCCTCTCCAGCGCCTCATATCTGTGTCTATTTTGTCTAACTTTTTTGCATTTACTTTACACTCATTTTTTTCCCTCACCTACATTTGTAGTTTGGTACATACACAGTACACAATTATAATTGATATAAATGGTGGACACAATTATTCCTCATGGTTTACAAAACAATAAATTATTTTAAATAGTAAATTGAATAGATTCATCATGATTCGTAATATAATTTTTTAAAAAAATTTTTACAAATTAAAATATTCTCAATTATTTTGAGCAACAATTATATGACTATTTGAAAATCATATATGTTTTGTAGAACATGAGGAAATAATTTTGTCCACATATTTTCATTATAATTTGTACTGTGTACAAACTACAAATGTAGGTGATGGAAAAAAATGAGTGTAAAGTAAATGCAAACAAGTTATACAAAATATGACACAGATACTGAGGCCCCGATGGAGGAGGTGTTCGTAGCCACGATCTTAAATGGCGGTACGGGTATGTGCGTCGTTCAAGACTCCCGTTCGCGCCTCTTGCAGTAGGCCTACTTTAGACTCCCCTAGGCCACAAAACTCACAAATTTTACTTCCATGGGGAAATTGCCAGTTCATCATCTCACAACCTCTAATTTGACCTAAAATACAGGTTTCAGTCCATTATTGAACAAAAATGCAGTTCCGAATACCCAAATTAGTCAAAAAATCAGTTCTCAAGCCCAAGTCTGGCACTTTGCACCGCACACTCCAATCCTAAGTTTGATGCTCCTCAGATTGAGGTCTCAAATAGAGGGCCTATTGTATTTTTGACATTTAGGCCAATTATAAAGTTTGGCGTAAGCAAGAAATTCATGACCATACCCATGGAAAATTTGTTGGGCCAGTGAGTTCACCCGAGGGCCAGTAGTTTTCCCCTTTCCTAGTTCCACTTTGCCCGATGGCCAGTAGAGAAAAAAATTAAACCCACCCCTGCCTTGATGTTGCTTTATCAATCCAGGTATGCATCATTCATGCATCATGTTTGCACCTGCAACTTAACAGTCACGCCGCGTCCCCGGCTGCCCACCACATGGCAAAGCCATGGGTAGACGAAAGTCTACTGAAGTAAAGTTCACCTGTTGGTTTGACTTGCGAGGCTGCGAGCGGTTAAAACCAGGATCATAACTTGAATTGTCAAGTGTTTCTACCCGATTCGTCACCACTGTGGCGTTGGGCCTTTTCGCCTGGGGAAGCTTACGCAAACGGTATATGAAGTTAGAAGCAACTCGCTGTTTTATATGGAACAAGTCTTTATTTATTAGCAGAGTAATGTCTATCAACTACACTCAATGAACGCCATGATCGAACTCTTCTCAAGTTGAGATCCCCTCGAGTGAAACTGTCTTGCCGCAAGGGGCGCTCGCCCGCTTCCATGAGCGAGCTCTCATCGCCAAAGTTTAACCCGCGTCTACCTAGCATTTTCGTTGTAACGCGGATTTACCAATGGGGTGGGTGGTTACCAGCCCCTCGAGAATTCGTTATAATCACCTGATGCTTATGATTTGATATCAATGGATGCTATGGTCCTCTACTCTTTTATTGATACCAAAATAATACCAAATACCTAGTATGCATCACAATGACGTCTCAAGTCCGCGAGTCGCAAATGGCCATTTTCCACAGAAATATGCAAAATCCAATTTTGCGCGAAAAAAAGTTAGGAATATCGGATTTCCATGCGGTTTTTCAACTCAAAATGATGGCAAAATGACGAGTTTTTAAATAATCATAAGTTTAACATCCATACATGCATATACTTTCAAAAATGCACCCTACAATTCCTTGGGTGGCAACCACCCTTCTACCTCGCTTCGACGGCATTCACTACCCCGGTGAAGGTTTTTTATTCTCTAAAATGACCAGAACGGAGGAGGATGATTACCAGGAAGCTTTTTACGCACTTTGGCATTTAGCGCACCGGAGCAAAGTTCACTAGGGGTGGTAAGCCCCCCCCCCCTGTGGTAAGACGAGGTTAATTTTCATGTCCAGTTTTGTAGCAAATCGTCATGCAAATCTCGATGTAAAAATTGCCTTTTTAATATTCCGCCTAACACCGTTTTAATTATTTTCAAATCCACCCTCTCTTGCACATGTTACTACTGCCCTTTTTCCTGTCATTTCATTTTTTAGATTAAATTACAGGCATGTAAACTAGTTTGTTTTATTGGTAAGATATATTCCTTCATAAACATCAACTTTGTCAATAGACATTTCAAATTTAAGCTAAAAAAGTCATGTGAACATTTTGGTGTTGTAATTTGGATAACACTGTGAACCGCAGGTTTTTGAAACGTAAAAAAACTATTTATAGAACAAGTCTTGAGCATTGACAAAATAGTATTGTTAACGCTTTGCATTAACAGACAAACAAATACCTTATCTAATTTTCATTTCCTTACAACGCATGTCGTACTTTCTTACTCGATTCCTTTATGGTGGTGGTGTTACAACTGAACGACATGTGGTGCAGTAAACAATTCCCCTTATTCAATTTAAATTCCGACTATATTTTTGACACCCCATAATATGTAACTACCTTCACATGAGAAAACCATTTACGCCACTGCTAAAGTGCCTTCGACGGTGTGATCTTGCTGCTGTTAGTATAATAGTAGTAAATATATTCGGGGGGGGGGGTAGGACATGCCAACCTAACATCCATCACGAATTCAAAACGGCATCAACTTCCCTCCGGGTGCTATCTATTTCAAAGACTTAACTCTATGGGCGCTCTTACTCATATCGAACGGTTACACCAGACTTGACTAAAGACAGGCCTGGTCACGAATATTTAATCTCAATTACCGCTATTGTAAAATTACCTATTTTGGGCACGGGGTTAATCCACTGACCCCGACTATTTTGAATTAATGTTTCCCCTAAATTAATCATGATATTAACTTAAGATCTTTTTGAACAAGGTTTAAGATATGATTTGTAATGTCACTGGTCCGAGAAATGCCCATTAATTCACGTTAGCAGGTTCCCCAATTACCCTGTTGAATCCCAAATGCCCAAATCGAGCGAGTCGTGTCCTACCCCCCTGTATCTCGTCGTTGGCACGCAAAAAACTCATAATGGCGGATAAAAAACTGCTAACTGCTACTCACCTTTGTTGAGTCCATTTACTCAACGAGATCTGTGACTTTTAACTACCATAAATGTAAAAAATCTCAGGTTTGAGTAAAAAAAAAAAAATTAAGAGTGTGGGTGATCAACACTCAAATAATGACTAGCTCCGCTCTGGAACAATTATCACAACTTACGCTCCAATAGCATAAGTTGTGGCTCCAAAAATCGAATATAATCTATTTGAAGACATCATTTTGGCCGCCATCCTCATTTTGAAGGTGTTAACACATTTAAAATGCCAGATATGATTCTAATTGGTTGCAAAATATACCCCATTATTCATTTACAAACGTTTGAACGTTATTCTATGAGGTTTTCTTCTTTGTCGGCAAGTTATATACATCAATGGTACATATCGTCGTTGGCAGGAAACACCTAATGTGCATTGACCTCTAAGAGCAACAACCTCATAGTGTCCTTTTCGTAAACGCTGACAAACACCTTTTTGGCTATATTGTCGTTTTGTAAAGTATCGCAAAAATACTAA